>JABUQX010050657.1:35000-42500 GCA_015478945.1 Trachelipus rathkii
CATTTGAAATTTGGGACGGAAAAATTGTATAAAATTATAGCGAAATTCATGAATGTATGTATGATGCACAATCATATTCCATGTGACTTATTGGAGGGCTCGATAACGCCGATTATTTAAAAGCAAGTACCTAAATGTTGCGATTCGCAAGTAATTTCTAAGGTTGTTTGAATATGAAATTCTGGAATATATTAAAGATTGTCATTCTGGATGATAGACAACAATGGATTTAAGAAGGCAATAACCTGCAACAAGACCACGATCTTAGTTTTGAAGGAAACTTTTGCAGAATACATCGAGGGAGGTTCAACCATGCTTATGCGGCATTCTTAGACCTTTCGAAGGCATTTGACAAAGTTAATCATGACATTTTATTTAAGAAATTGGATAATTTGGAAATTCCTGATATAATGCATAATATTTTAGTGCATATTTACAACAATCAGTTTGCTCATGTTAAGTTTAAAAATAATGTATCAAATAAATGGAAGATAAAAAATGGTGTTAGACAAGGAGGAATTCTGTCACCTCTACTCTTTTGTATTTATATAGATGAACTTATAAAAGAATTGGTAAATAGTAAAATAGGTGCTAGATTAGGTATGAGCATGTCTAATGTTGTTATGTACGCAGATGATCTGGTTTTGTTGGCTCCCTCAATAGAAGGACTACAAAAGCTCTTAAATATAACAGAAAATGTAATTAAAAGATTATGCTTGAAACTAAATGTAGATAAAAGTACAGCAATTGCGTTTTGTAATAGATCAACTAAAAATAAGGATGAATTAGCTAAAATAAAAATTTCTCAGGGTTTTCTAAAATGTTCTATGGAAACTAAATATCTTGGCTCTATTTTAAATAAAAATCTAGAAGAAAAATCTGATGTTAGACGAGCTAGGGATAAATTTCTAGGAAAATTTAGTTATTTTAAGAAGATTTGGTTCAGTAAGATCGGATATTGTTCTCTTCTTATTGAAATCATTTTGTATGCCATTCTATGGAGCTAATTTATAGACGAATAAATATAATATTAGTCAGGTTTACAGACAGTTTGAAGTTGTTGTCACAGCGCTATAAAAAATAGTTTGGGGAATTTCGAGTAGGAGTAGTAATCATTTAATTTGTAATTCATTGGAATTGCTAATTCGACCATTATTTAACCTTTGATTATGCCCGTATTAAAAATTATTTAGTAAACCATGTAACTTTGTATATAAGAATATAATATTGAAAAGGGGTATTTTGGTTAAGGACATTAAAAATACATTTGTAACTAAATATGAAGTTATTAATTTATTTGATAATGATTTGAGTGCTCTTAAGGAAGGCGAGTATAAAATTTGTTCAAAATTCAGAGGATCATTAAGATACATGGGAGACACGATCTGGTGTTAACTATGTTTAAATTATATAATATGTTTATATATGTTATATAGATTTAATTTAAAATAATTATATTCCTTTAATGTACTTGTGTACGAAATAAAGAGCTAAAGATTAAAGACTACCTAAAGTGTCTTATTTTTTCTATTTCTCTCTCTCTCTCTCTCTCTCTCTTCACTTTTACATATAATATATATATATAATATATATATATAATATATATACTATACTTATTCTATTCTCATTCGATATATCTTGATTAAAATTTCACCTATTACTGGTGCTCTTTTTTTATTATATATAACCCTCAGTATATCGGTAGTACCCTATATATATACCTCACCTTATGTCTAAAAGCCTACCTCACTAACTATATATAATAAAGGGACGAGCAAACAATGGCACCAAAGACATGAGGTATAAAATTCTTTTTGCGCAACGTTTCGAGTCATCTTGAGTCATCTTCAGGTAACAACAATGTAAACACACAATAACCATATAAAAATTAAGATCTGTTACTCCGAAAATCTAACAATACCTTCGAAAAACCAAATAAGAGTAAGATAAAACAATCTTAGCGATTACACTTTAATAAATTTATATTGACTCACAGTTAAAAAACAACTTAGGATCAGGTTAATTATAATTAAATAAGCACAGGTGAAATTTTATGATAGCAATTACGGACATACCAAATTTTAAATGAAATACAAAAAGGCACAAACGCGTATATTAAACTACGCGAGCAGCATCCTACATCAGGAAGTAGTTGAAATTAGACTCTAATCGGGAGAGCAGAAGTTTAGAGAGAGATAACGTGACACTTAAATAGTTATACTTATAGCATTGGATCGTATGTTATAAATATTAACGATCTTATTTATAGTCACAATTAATACCTGGATTTACTTTATCACTCAATGAAATGTTATGAATACTAAATCCTGTTGGTGTGTTATATATCGTACCTAACAACTTATCTGTCACCCTTGTACTAGTCTCAGCAATTTAGAAGATAGAAAGTTTTAACATATGCCTTTTTTTAAATACGTAATCTTTGTTTCTTGCGTTTAAGAAGAAATTAAAAGGAAATCTAAGAAAGAAAGTATTTAAAGAAGGGAGGCTTGTGTGTGTCTGGGAGGTTTCACATACCCTATAAATTTGTAGGGCATGGGTTTAAGTTCACTCAACTTAATGATGGGAATGTCTGTTCTTATTATTGAATAACATAATATTATTTTTTATGGACATAATGTTTTGATTTTGAAAAGAACCATAATGTTTTAATTTTCTAATTTAAAAATATTTGATACATTGCTCTTAGTTTTATAAATAAATACCCCCCATCCTGATTTCTTTTTGCTGTCATTGCTTTAAACAAGTTATACCCCGTCCCGAAATCGTTATTTCTAAGGAATTTAAATATTATCCTGTATCCATCTTGGTAAAACACGCAATTGTAAGTTTTTGTAAACACACAAGTATGTACTTTAAGGTTGTACTTAGGGATGACTTGAGTGTAACTTGACCAGAAGGACTATAAGGAAACCAAATCGGTTGACACTGTAGTGAGACAAGGTAGCTCGGAGAGTCAGATAATCTACTCTATATACTCTAATGAAAAAATTATAGATGATTAATTCAGGAGTGTATCCATAAATTAATTCCTCTGTTAAATAAGAGGTTCTTACTCAAGTGCTAAAAATGCGTTATAGAGGCTCTCATATATTATGTGTGGTGAAGTGTTAATCCTTGTGTGATAGAGATACGTCATAGAGTGTATTTATTATATCAACGTTTATTTAGCATTTAGCCTAACATCTGACTTCAGATGTAAACTCACTTCTTATAGACTTAACGTGAAGGCGTTAAACTTACACACTTTTGATAAGTAACTTTAACTTAACTTAAAATCTTTACATTAAAAAACGTATAAAATTAAGCTTGAAATCTTAAAGCTCTTAACTAACACTCTTTAACTTTATATTATCTTTATTCTACCTTATTCTTATGAGCTCCTTATACCATAATCACATAATCTTTTTTAATCTCTTACTTAAAGTTGAAAGCTCATGTATTAAAGCTTATACTTAATAGCTGTGTAAGACATGTAAACTCATCTAAACATTAATACACCTTTTAAATTAACTTTGAGTCTGACAATTATACTCTCTCTCACTGATCTATATTAAACTGTAATTGCCGGCGGAGTATGTACAGCGCGATGTTTTATTGAGTCGTGTTGAATAACCTCGTAGTGTTGAAATAGTCCTGTCTGACGGAGCAACTCGCTTTCTATGTGTTAATATGCACAATCAACACGCTCTTGTATGAGCATTAGTATACTCGTCCTATTAAGAATATAATATGATTGTGATATAACAAATACACTCTATTGTGACATAATAATTAATAGTAAGGACGTTTAAGGGTTTTCGCTGGAACCGAAAGTTCAAATAATTCTTGATGCAATTCAAGGTGGTTCTTAAATCTTTCACGGAAGACAATCGTTAACTTATAAAACTCTTTACCAGTGAATCATGAACAATTCATTGTAAACATTTATACCACACTTGTTTCGTGCGAAATGCGTATAATAAGTTTTGTCCATTTTGATCTTATCGCGCAAAGCTAGAGAATCAACTTTTTTTATCTGTTCCTTATATATACAAACATAGTTTAGTATACGCGCACTATAGGTGTGACTCAATAGTAGCTTATCACCCCCAGTTTTTCTTAAAAATTTATTGAAAGATTCTATAAAAGCATAGTTTCGCCACATGAATTATGACCGACAACCATGACTTACATTAGCCCGTGGATACTTCACGAGCTTGAACATCTCAAACTTCTTTATTGCTGCTCAAACGCATCCATCTAACGCTGGTTCAATTTTTGCTTTACAAAGGGTTAGAACAAACGTTTTAATAATTAAATATTTATAACTTATTTATCTTTCATTTCTATAATAAAGGTATCCGACAAATCTTGCTAAGTTTTATTTTCCCCTTTTGTGTATTATTCAAAGCACACTATTTAAAAGTAAGGATATTATATAAGGCAATTTTCCATTATAAAGGGTGATGTCTTTTAGCGAGCTTTTCTTCCTTGCTTATATTAGTGGTTGTATAAAACATGATGTGCAGTCCATCGGTTGCCTCTGTATGAATGATATTAGCTGAATTGAATCTATTTATAGTACCTCATTGATGGTCTATTAGAAAGTTAATATAAGCACCACTGAAGCATTGTCAGTTCAAATATGGATTTATTAGTGTCATTTTTAACAGATATTTCCCAAAGAATCTTACAGTGCAGGTTACCGTTTTGAATGGAGGCAAACAAATTAACCTCTCTCTTCACACAACGCCACCTCGCACCACCATATGTACACTTCTGACATATTTTATATTATATATCACTATTTACTATATCATAATATTAATTATATATTTATATATATACTAATTATACTTCTATTATAACTACTAAAATATAATCATAATTTCAATATTAATATATATATATATTTATATATTAATATATATATTATAAAATATATATTTATATATAATATCTATAATTATCATATATATATATTAATATATAATATATCTATTTATATATTTATAATTATAATTATATATTATATATGATTATTGTCTTGGTTCGATTTAGGTCGTTTGTGTTGTAGGTTGTGGTTGCGTTGTTTTCTGTAGCATTATATATTTATATACACTTTTCGGCAGCAAAATATATAAAAACTATAGTCCCACTAACAATAGTTCTTATGGGAATTATGAATATATAAAATATAGATTTAACTTTTATTATTAAAAAATAATAATAATATTTCGTATTAGACTGTTTAATATATCGAATTATTAATAATTATAATATATATATATATTATATATATATAAAATAATTAAAAAAATTCTATAGGATAAGTTATTGCTACAAAGTTTATAATATTTCGTCGGTATAGTTTGTTAGTATGTAATTATAACAGCGTCAATAGTTATATTTATGATAACTGAATGTAAAGTGATATTGTTTGTATTATTAATTCAATATAAATGATTTGGATGATTTATGGATTAGTTATTATTTTTTTATATACATTTCAAATCTAATTTGCAAGAAAAAAGAGATTAGTGGAGATAATATGTTTTAATAATAAGAATGTCAATAGTATAAGAGATTGGTAGAAAAAATTTATAAAAAATTTTTATTAAATTAATCATTGAAATGGCAAATTTATTGTTATGATAAAGAGGATTTAATATAATACTCAGTCTCACTAACCATAAACTATTTGTTTATGCTACATAGTATAGGTTAATAATATATTTATCATTATCAAGGAATGAAAACTTTGTCAATTATGTACTATAATTTAGTACATATGAATATGCTAAACTAAGAATATTGCAAAAGTGTTATTCAATGTACTGATTGATTTGAGTTATGTTACCAAAAAACAGTTGTAGACGTGGTTATTAACTCTTTTATTGAGCCGTGGACGGTATATATTATTAATTATAATATTATATATTATTATAATATATTATATATATTAAATATATTTAATTATTATATTATTAATATTATATTTAATTTTAATATATATTAGTATATATATATAATATTAATATATATATTATAATATTAATATTGCAAAAGAGAATATTGGATTATATAACGAAAGGGTGGATGGTAGGGAGGTTAGTTAATATATCTGAGGCTATGGCTAAGGTTAATTATTATTTAACGATATTAACCTTAAAGAGTACATTCATAATCGGTGAGCAGAGATCAGTGACTAAATCATGTAAACAAATGGTATACAGAAGTGTAGAGAGTTAGGTGTACTGTAAGTGGTATTGTAAGAAATAAGAAGAAGAGGTGAAGGGAGAGACAGTAGAAGGTAGATGTTATGGGGAAGTGATTTATCACGGAGAGGGCACAGTGAGGGGATTGCAATTTGTAGAAAGAGGTGGTTTAGGTGGACGGGCTATTATGTTTAAAAGAGAAGAGTGAGGGATCTAAGAAGGTCTTTAGGGACAAGAGTATTAGCAGTGGCACCATAAAGTTTGTACTTACATCAAGAAGAGGATGAGACGACAGAGGTAGTAAAGTTTTGAGGGGTTTTGAAGGATGTTAGAGACGTAGTAAGTAATGGGATCAGTGAAAGGGTATGTATGTTGGGATGGAACAGAGAGAATTACTATAACGTATTATTAGGAGGTATATTATTTGATATGTTGATATTAGTGAGGACTGAAGGAAGTTAATAGAATGTACCCGAGAAATGACGTGAAATTTCTCATTATATAGGATCAAAGAATCGCTCACGTATATAGTTTATACCCTACATATTTATGTTTTTAAAACAAAATTATAATATAACGGTACTTTATTATAAGTCATATTATTCTTGTCTTAAGCATTTCATATTTCATATACCAGCTTGTGATTCTGGATATTTATCTTAACAACAGCATATCGGATTCTACTATTTGTTATACGGATTTATAGATTATACACGGAGTGTATAACTGGATCTATTTTCGGATATTAAACTTTACGTACTAATTACGAATATATTTAGGGAAAATGAACTGAAATTATAGTAGATCTTATTTGGTAAAAATGTTACAATATTACAATTTCCTCAAGATTTAATATTAACAAATATATTATAAAACTTCACACAGGGAGATTGTAGCAGTATGGATTAATGCAAACTACTTGGCCTAAAGTTTACTTGGAGTTATTATAATAGTTTTAATATTAATTAATCATTGATTTACATTCTTCACTAAATATTTATCACAATACATTAAGCGCATAGCTTAATTAGCGCTAAAATTTTAAATCATTATCATTTCTTGAATCATATAATCTACTTTATTTATTTATTATAATATAGATATGATTTTAATAGGAGAAATATAGTAAATAGATTAATTTATATAATACATACCTAATTTGTATTCCAATCTCTACACCAGGATAATCAATGATTTAATTCTCTTATATAAATTTAATTTTATCTATAATAATCAATTATATAGATTAATAACCCATACTTTTATATAATTCTCAACTATT
>JABUQX010050658.1:0-7500 GCA_015478945.1 Trachelipus rathkii
TATATCTCTTATATTATTATTCTTCATACTATATAGTATTTATATCTCATATCTCTCATCAACTTATTCATATTCATAGTATATATCATCTCTCACTATCTATATCTTACTTATTATTTCTATATATATACTACTTCATACTCTGTCGGCAAAAATTTATTTTGACTAGTCGGGTCACAAATTCTACTGAGTACGTTGTATACATCAACTTGCGTGATCGTCGGTATTGTCAGATCTGACTCGCTGCCGATTCTTCCGTGAGGCGATTTCGACATGTCACCTATCTATATATTACTATCTCTTCTCTATATAGTTATCTAATACTATCTATACTTACTCATCTCTCTTATCTCTATCTTATAATCTCTCTCGCTCATCTCTTACTATATATATATCATATCTATATATATCTATAACTATATATTATATCCATGCCCAATTAGGGTGGTGCTCGTACGCCGACTGGGGAACAGATGGGTGCGGACGTGTTCTTCCATACCCTGTCAGGGGAGGCGGCGGAGGAACCCCCGCGACACCCAAATCACCGGAGGGCGGGGTTCGGAGACCCTCCCCTGACGGGGGGGCAATATAGTCCTATACCTCTTATCGTTTCCCGAGGCCCGAGAGAACCCGACCTTCCCTGCTATCGGGTCGTCGCGCTCTATCTCTCCCTTTCGGGGTACCACTTATCTTTAATCAATACAAATTTTTTTTTCTTCAAAAATCCAATGGGTAGCCCCTAAGGGTATACGATCACTCCGCCCGTCATGGCAGGAGTCGGGTCTCCTCCTCGTCCCTTTCTCCTCGCGGGACTGACACAGGTGAGGACTATTTTGTCGCCTCGCGTTTCGCCTCACGGAGGCGTCTCCACGCAGCGGAACCCGCAACAGCTCTAATGAATGATATACTTGGTGTGTGCGCATAAGTGGGAGATTCCTATACTCCAAGCCTAACCTCTCGCACCTCGGGGTATTGGATTGGTATATATATCGATACTCTCCTCCGTAGCGAAATTATGAGTTCATCTCAGTGCTGGCTGTCCGACCTCTCGAGGAGTTAGGCAAATTAGTAATGTGATTAGGCTGTATATTAAATATCAATAAAATATATATATATATAATATTATTAAATTTTCTCTATCACATCACATTTCATCTATACTCGTCTATCTATATATTATAATATATATATACTATATCTATATATATACTAACTATTCAATTCTACTTGTATGACAGTCTAATGGCGCCACCGTACTCACGCATAGGCGAAGCTGCTGAGATATATGATATATAGCCTAATATATATATACTATAATATATATAAATTATATATTATTATATATAATATATCATATTATATATATATATATATTAATATATATTAATATTAATAAATATAATATTATATATATATATAATATATATATTATTATATTAATTAATATTATATTGCTATATAATTATATACTATACTATATATATTATTAATAATTTATAATAATATTATATGTATAATAATTTTCCTCTACTTTTTGTGTGATATTAATTCGTACTTTATTTTTTTTTTTATTGTATATTTAACGCACAATATATTTGATTTTTTATACAATTTATTTATTAATTTTATCTCTTAGAAACTCATATTAATATATAAGGGTTAACTATGTCTAATAAATATCGATTCCTCCGAAAATTAGTTAAGAAAATTTACGATTTAACAAAATTGCAAAATCTTTAAAATATTCAAATGTATCGATATTCGGAAACGCATTTCAACAGTGATTCATTATTCCCTATCACAGAAACGGTAAAAATGTCATGATACTTGAATTGTGATGATTATTCTAGAGCGTTATAAATTAATATTTATTAATTAAGTTGAAATATATGATATTATATATAATATATATAATATATTATTATTATTAATACAATTAATATATAATCGCAAGAAATGATCGGAAAAAGCTTGTAGGAACGAGAGGCAACTATCCAAAATTACAACTCATCGCAAATTTCGATAAAAAAACTTCAAAATAGAGAGAGATATGCTTAATGGCACATTTGAATGTTGAGGTGGGAAATGAAGAATATGGAGGTGTTTATTGAAATATTTATATATACTCATTATGGCAAGCTGATGAACTGGACTTACACCCATGAGTTCATGAGAAGTTACAATTACGCCTAAGCAATGGATACCTCTGGTGAGATATACGAGTTGAATTGGAGGCCTAAATAAGGGTGAAGGAGAGTTAGACTATAACATAGTGTGAATGCATTACTGAAAGGGTAGTAAAACGCCCTAGAAACCTAGGAGCCGGTCTTGACGGAGGACTGGGCGTTCCGGAAGACCACTGAAGTAGAGATGCCGCAGAACACATAGGTTCTCACACATAAAGAGTGCGATAAGGAGGGGATACAAAGAGTGTTTTCGCCGGCCACCATTCTATCGCAAACTAGTACCTCGGTCTTAACTTTTTTTGAAAGGGTGGGAAGATTGAAAAAAAACTCTGAGATCACGAAGACTTTTAAATTTTTCCTTCAATATATACGGAAGATCAAATAATGTAAATGTACTATATATATATATAATAAATGTAACTAAATTAAATTATATATATTATATATATATATTTATCTATATATAATATATATATATAGGTACATATATTATATGTAATCAATAATTGTTTCTATGATAATTAATAAGAATATATATAAATACCCTTATATACCGGTATATACAGAATTTAATTATAGCGGTCACATTAATATGAACCGTTTATTTATGTAGAGTACATGTCATTAGTATATAATATATATTATATATATATACTGTTACTCACTACAACCATATACCCACTCGAAAAATTATGGATTACTAGACGTAGGCAATAACAGAGTCTTAAAAATTGTTAATTTTTGACAATTAAGAAAGGTATTTATTTAAGGACGATTACGACCTTTCAATATTATAGAAAAGATAATCGATTTTATACATACTGCCTCTCTAGGAGATTGGCATTTCGGTTTGAATTATCCATAAACAGTCGTGTTCCACTCTTTCTTGGGAATGCATTGCAACAGTTACAGTATCATAAAAATAAGAACCATAAAAACAAAGATAATATTTGTATTTTTGCTACATATCAACTAGATACTCAAAGAAAATAATTATTTCACTCTTTCTTTTATATTATCATATGTAGTATATGTATATATCTATCATATAATTATATATATATATACGTATAGTAATATATACATAATTACAATGGCTCCATACTTTATATAATATGTATATGGGCTATAAATAACACTTATAACAATAGTAGTACCGATATGAATATACTGATTCCAATGGTAAAATGTTTATCTTTTTTTATTATAGTTATCTTACCTCATTCTCCTATCTGTATTTTTCCTTAACTATTTTGTTTAGGTTGGTTCCAGTACGGTTAGGTTAATGGGTTATATAGTATCATAAGTCACTAACCTAAACTTAAACCTAACCTAACACAATCCAAACAAAAAATTAAAAAGAAAAATACTCTTAATTATATAAATTATACTATATATAATAATATATTAAATATAATATATTATATATATATATTATTTATATATAATTATAAAATTAATATTAATATATAATATAAATAATATAAATACTTATATAATAATAATAATTAATAATATATAAATAATATTATAATACTAAATATATAATTATAATTATAATAAATATATATATATATAATATATAATAATTAATATATATATACTAATTATATATTAAATAATTGAATTGAATTTTATTTAAATTTTTCTCATAAATTTTTTTATTTTACAATAACACTTTATTTTTATTATGGTAATATATAATAATATGTTAATTTAATTCAATAAATATTTTATTTTTGAAAAATTATTTATGTAAATTTAGCTGAAGCCAAAATCACTCTTCCCTCCGTGTCGGAACAAAACTATTCTTATAGAAGGATGCGGTAACAACGATTATTTCTCGAATAATGATGTGCGATTATCGGAAAAAGCAAGTCGATATGCCATGATAACATTACCAAGTCAGAACCTGACAATTTACTAGAAGAAAATTATAATTATTTACTTAAGTTAAAATGAATTAAACTGCATATATGACTATAACTAACATTACCATGATAATAACCTACCTCTATCCACTACCTCTATTGTCATTCATTTAAAAGCAAGCGTAGCCTATAATTATATATATATATATATAATAGTTTTCTGAAAATTTCATAGCGTGGGCGGTGGTGACTCGGGACCACCTTATGCATAACTGGTCTCGCTGACTCTCGCCTACGCACTTTTTGGATTGTTTTGTTTTTTTGAAGATCTGTGAAACATATATAAATTTATAAATACTTATACCAATTAAAAGTTAATTCTAATAATAATAGTTTTATTAAGTCTGTGGAATAACGCTCAGCAATATTTCTCGCCCGATCCTTGGAGGGGTGAAGCGGACCACCATTGCAGGGTGAATCGGATCCATTCCCTGTTTTAATCATTAAGTCTCTTTTACGTGATATTGAATCAATTTTATAGGTTGCCAGAATTTTGTTGCTATAAATTTTAATTCAATTTATCATATTTAAAATTTTGCCGTAATAAGTAATTAAAAATGTCAATAATGATAAATAAAGAGATAAGAAAAGAAAACTATAATAACGATGGTGGTTCGATTCACCCCTCTCCGCTCTGACAAATTTTGACACCTTTTTTGAAATTCATTTTTTTTATTGAAAATTGTAATTTTTTTAGAAAACAATTTTCTGACTTATCGAGAGTTTCTCTTTTATTATATTTTAAATTAATTATACCGGTAATAAAAATGTCAATAATAATCTGTAAAATGCGAAAAAAAGCCAAACTGGTGGTCCCGAGTCACCCTCCATCAATTTTTACGGCGGGGTGAATCGACCGCAAGAATTAGGGCCCGATAAAATTTATAAGCAACAGTGAATTTAATTCTTGAAAAATGTTTGACTACATTGCCAATGATTTAAAATGCATATCTGTTAACGATTGATAAAGGCACCTTGGAACTTCATGCACAATTTAAGAGAAAATATTGATGGAAAAAAAACTGACACATTTTTCAAAAAGTGAAATTCTATTGAAAAGCATTTTATACCCTAATTTCTAGACAGTTTTTTAAAATATGACAAAAACTACTCTAGAATTAAAGATGATCTAAATAAAACTTGTAGTACAGTACTACCGTGTGGCTATTAAATGAGCAAAAAAAATTTTTTTATTATTATTATTATTTTTTATTTTATTTAGAGTGGACCGAATCACCCCTCTAAGAGGCTGCCCCGGTCACCCCGCCAGATGCTACCAATAAAAATTTCTAAAAATCACAGATACACAACACTAATTTGTTAACTAAATTCACTTTCAAATACACAGATTATAGTAGCAAAATAGAGCAAAAAGAAACATATCTTCACTCAGTGGCCAACAACCATATATTTAAGAGCTTGTCAATAACTTATATAACTTTGATAGGAAAGCATTCCTGATCTTATTTTCTTCTATTCTTATGTTCGTTTAATTATGGAAATCCTATTATAAGGTTTATAATTAAAATATATAGTATGTTTTTAAGAATTAACCCATCAAATGTAGTATTTATCTTAAAATAGTATTTATCTAAAATTATTAGCAGAGATTAACTTAAGGCTAGTGAAAAAGAAAAAAAAAAATTTTTTAAATTATAATTGGATAAAATCTATGTAAAAAATTAATAATATTTAACATAAGGAAAAAAAAATAATATTTAACATTATAAGAAAAAAAATATTAATATTTAACATTAAAAGAAAATGTTAAAAATATTAATCAATATAGACTACAACAACAAATTTTGATGAGTGATATAGCTAACAGAAAAGAAAGATGTAAAGTTTTCTAATAAAAAAAAAACTGAACGGACCTCGAGGTCAGTTAAGGACCATTCTAGTTCAGGTTACATTAAGATTTGTTAAGTATACATAGTATACTTAACAAAGCATATCATAACCTGAACTAGCAAAGTCCTAAAATGAGACCTAACCTGGATGGATCAACATTGCTGTGAACCTAGACCTCACCTATATAGATTTACATTGCCATAAACCTAGACATTAGACATTAAGAATATAGAGACTAGATGGAGTTCTGGCAATCATAGCTATGCTACTATTTTTTTTGTCTTCCCTTGTACCCATTTTATAAATAAGGATAAAAAGAAATTCCAACTTTTTTTGTCTATAGGATTTTTTAAAACTTTTTTTTTCCTAGAGACTGATCAATTTTTTTTTATTTTAATCTTCATTACTATTTTTTAAAGAGTTTATACTGCAATTGTAATAAAAATCGATTTAGATACCCTTATTGTAAACAATTACCAAGTTGTGTTAATTACACACAGAATAAATCTGTGTATACTTGACAAATCTTATCATAACCTGAACCAACAGGGACCTAAACCAAGACCTAACCTAGGTATACCAAGACCTAACCTAGGTATATAGATTGATGATGCCGTAAACGTACACCTAACCTAGCACTGGATCTCATCATTTGCTTGTATTATAACCTAGGTAAGTCTATACTATAATTCGACAAGCGGTCTATCGTTTGGATGAATTAGCGAATTCCCTTTACTGCAGTCACCAATTATACGCCGAATTCCTTAACCTGTTTTTAGGTGCGTCATTTTATCTTACGATCTTGTGCTAAAATTTGAATAAATGGAATCTGCAACTCGAGCATTTCCTACTGCTTGTAAGAACAAAAGAACAAATGACATAATGGAAAACGGCTCAACTTAAATTAATGCAACAATCATTTAACCTAACTCTTTAACCTAAGGTAAACAAATAGTAGGAATACCAAAACTCAAACAGCTCGGTGTAAAATAGATGCTAGCTGAATACAGCTGTAGATAGACCCCAACTATCCCCAATGAAGCATCAAACAAAAGTTCCCAAGAAGGTCTTAGACTATTAGTAATGTCAAATACTCAGCAAAAAACATTGTATGAAAAAAAAACAAAAAACAACAATTCCAAAGTATCAACCACAGACAGATGTATTGATAAACTCGAACTATTTTGATTTAATTTTGTCTGTTGTGGACATGATCGCAATTAAACGTAAATATTGCCACCCGCAATTTTTTTGAATTGTAAATTCAAAAGAGGGTTCATCAGTCATTCCCTGCGAAGTAAGAGAATGCACAAAAACTAAAACTTTGCCATTCTGAATTTGACGAAAATCAACCTCCTTTTAAAAATGAAGATTAAAAAATTTAGAGCACGGAACTGTCATGTATAAGATTTTTTTTGGTCGTTATGTCTCTTGCAGGTGCTTGTGTCTGTTGTTGTTGTGAGTAGAGGAATAAGTGACGTATGCGAAGACGAATGATGGGTACACTACAGTGAGAGCCGTGGTGACGAAAA
>JABUQX010050658.1:10000-12500 GCA_015478945.1 Trachelipus rathkii
TGACCTACCCTTTCTGAAACGTGCTGGGAGTCATACAATACCTGGTTATCTTCTATAAATATTTCTTTATATGACCTTTCAGTAACTTTTCCAGAACCTTTACAAACCAGAGAATTGTTAAGCCTAACTGCCTATAATTTCGCCAAATCCTTCCTTACTACCTTTTCTTCTAAATTAGGCACAAATATGCTTGTTTCCAGTCATCTGGTACTCACCAAAATTGAATTTATAGAATATAGATCGCTTAAAAATCAATTACAAGTGCCTTTGCAATGCTGATACTACCTTCTTTCAGAATTCTACCATATATATCCATCAGGCCCTGCAGCTTACCTGGATCAATATGATCTAATAAACGCTTAATATCTTTTTATCGGTCAAATTCAAAATTCTGTAAGTCTATTTGTTACCTGTATAAGAACTATTAGTCTCCAACTATTATCTAATCTTTCCTCAGAAAACACTGAAGCAAAATAAGCAGTGAAAATGTTGACCAACTCCTTATCTGAACTCACTAAATTTTTCCCAATTTTTAATTGGGACCAATGGTCCTATTCTTACTTTTAAATTAATAAAAGCTAAAAAACTTCTTTTCAGGTTCTTATACTATTCCTTGCTAAATTAATTTCTGCCTCTTCTCTTTGCCCTTTCTTTATTGACTGGTTAGTTCGGTTTCTAAATTTTTCCTATCATTTTCTAAATCATCTTCCCTCTTACTACACCCTTGATTATTTTAAAACATCTACGCTTTTTTCATTAATTTTTATCTTCTTATCTCTCTATTCCACCAAACAGGTTTTCTTTTCGCCACCCTAATGGGTTTATTTTTAAAACATACTGACTGAATATTCATTAAATTTGCTTAAAGTGTTCCCACATGATAAAACAGTTTTGGTCTTTAAACTCTTTATCCTAGTCAGTTATACTAAGCATGTTTCGTAATTTGGTAAAATCACAATTTCGGAAATCTAAGATCCTTTCCTTATTAACTTGCAATTTGGGCCCAGATATCACATTCATATTAAATCTAAATTATATATAATGGTCACTAAGTCCTAAATTCTCCTCAACTTATAACCTCACCATTATACTTTCATAGTTAGTTAATATTAAGTCTAATAGTGCATCGTGTCTTGTTGGTTCATGGACCATATGGCTCAAAAGTTATCTAGTATACAATTTATAAATACTGAACTACTAAGGTCCGTATTAGACAAGGAATTCCATTGAATGCCAGGAAAATTAAAATATCACCCATTATGACTATACCTTTTTCTTTACTGTGGCATGCTGTCTCAATTTCTTTTACAATTTCTAAGTCTAATTCCTGACTCTGGCCAGGAGTCTATAAAATGCCCTATTTATATAGATTTTATTGAACATAAGGATATCTACCCATACCGATTCAATATCATGATTAGTTTTAAAAGTCAGTCATTAATACAGATTGAATATTGCTTTTAATATAAAGCGCCACACCCCCCACCCTTCTTTTCCTATACGCCGGTATATATAAAGTGAATACCCGTCTATTTATTTCATATTCCTGAACGGAGTCTCCATATAATTCTTTCATTAACCCATGCCTCAGTTATGCAAATAATGTCAAGATTCTCATTTATGGTATAACTAATTAGCTCATCTTGTTTATTTCTAAGGCTATGAGCATTTGTGTAAAAGAATTTGATATTCGAAATGCTGCTATTTTTATTGCTATCTTCCTTATTGGCCCTGTACAACACTAGTTTTTATTTATATCACCACTATTACCGTTACCATTGCTAAATTATTCATATCCAGATTTAGCCAATCACCCCCAACTGTTACCTAGTTTTTTGCTAAACAAGTCTCCAAACTGGTGCTGAAAAGCCCAATTAACACCTTTACGACTCAAGTGAACTCTATCTGTTGCAAAAAGATCTTTATCCAGAAATTCTCTCCACAAATCCAAAAACCTAATATTTTCTGAAAAACATAAATTCCTAATCCTTTCATTTACCCCTAAAGCCCTACTCCCCCATTCCTGACCTGCACCTAACCTAGGTAAAATCCCAGAAATCATGCACCTTCTTCCACTAGCTTTCATCTTCTGAATCAATCTCCTATAATCTGCTATTAATTCTTCTGACCTTCTATGTCCTATATCATTTGTACCCACATGCACAATCACATCTGAATCAACATTTGTAGAATCAATCTCTCTATCTATCTTATCCACTATATCACTCATTCTGGCACCTGGATAACATACTCTCAATCGTTTCTTTTTATTTTACTTTGAAAAGTCCTATCTAGGTATCGTATGGATATGGTGAGGATATATCCTATTATATGCTATATTTTCATAAATATATATTCATGAGAATACATCCATATTATAGGTAACACTTTCTTTATCATATTTCAATTTTAAATACCTAAAAACTTGTCCCATTGTTTATTTATAGGTTTTTGGGGTCCAAGTCGGATCCAGTCAGATCCCCGTCAGGTTCACATCGGA
>JABUQX010050659.1:10000-12500 GCA_015478945.1 Trachelipus rathkii
ATGTTGGAAATTCAGAAATGTAAGGCCTTCCAGATTTAAAATTAACGGGTTGTTCATGGGAATAAGCTTTAAAGCTATTTTCAATATACAATCTACACTTACTTCCATTATGCACTATTTTAATTATTTTAATTATATAAAGGTAAATATCACTTAAGTAATGTTATAAAGAATTTTTATTTAATAACCAAACAATTTACAAAATGCAAGGATTTTAAACTAAAAACTGTTGTTGCCATGCTTTTGACACGTAAGAGAAAACTTATCATTACACACACACACACACACACACACACACACACACACATATATATATAATATATATATATATATACTAATATATATGTATATATAATAATAATAATATACATATACATAACATATATATATATATATATATATATATATATACATATATATATCAGTGGCGACTACTCACCTCTCTCTCTCTCTCCTCTTTCTCTCTCTCTCTCTACCTCTACTCTCACCCTCTCTCTCTCCTCTCTCTCTCTCTCTCTCTCTCTTCTCTCTCTCTCTCTCTCTCTCTTTCTCTCTTTCTCATATATATATATAATAATAACTAATATATATATATATATATATATATATATATATATATATATATATATTCCTTTACTTTATATATATATATATTTAATATACCATATAACAACTTTTCATATATATCTCCATATATATCATTTTTATTTTTCTCCCACTCTTTTATATATAATATATATATATATATATATATATATATATATATATATATATATATATATATATATATATATATAACATATATATATATATATATATATATATATATATATATATATATATATATAACAACTTATATATATATATAACAATAACAACATATGTATATGTATATATATATATATATAACAACAATAATAATAATATATATACTTAATTGGTCCCATTAAACCATTTTCTTTATTTAAATCGTTTTCTATTGTTGATTCTATGATTAGCTCTTTTTTTCTTTTATAATTTTAAAGTATTTTAGTAATATTTTATTTTATTTGTTTTATTAATATTTTTCTGTTATAAATATTATTATTTATTATGTATATTATTTAAACATATCATTTTATTATAAACATAGTATTTATAAATAATTTTATATATAATTACCAGAATTAAATGTCACTTAAATTGCTTTGGGCTGGATTAGTGCTATTTTAATGTGTTAAAAGCGTTATTTAAATAGCGGCTATTCTTCGTTTCAATTTTGTATAATCTTATATATTTATTAATAATTAATTTTCATTTATTTGACCAACTTTCGCAAAAAAATAAGAGAATATTATCGTAAATTAGGTTTGCAAAAAAAAAAAGATCGTTTCTAAATGTCAACTCCGTGCTGAGGCACAGTGAAGCACGAGGATGCAGGATAAACATAGTAATAATATATATCATAATAATAATAATATATATATATATGTATATTATATATATATGTATATATATATATACATATATATAAATAATATATATATATATATATATAATATGTAATAATAATATATAATAATAATATATATATATATAATAATAATAGCAATAATATTCTATAATATATATAATATATATAATATATATGTATATATAAATATGTATATATATAAATATATATATATATATAGCATATATATATATATATATAATAACCTTGTAATAATAGTAATATAAATAATAATATATGTAATATGCTCAACTAACTATATAACAACAACAACAACCAATAATATATATATGCTGTATATATATATATATATAATAATAATAATATGTATAATAATAATAATATGTAATATAATATATATATATATAATAATAATATATATATATATATATATATATATATATAATATTCATTACCGTCACTCGTGTATGTTAATGTATGTAATAATATAATATATAATATAATAATATCAATAACCAATAATAATGTAATAATAACAATAATATATGTATGGGGGCAAGGAGCGGACAAGTTGAGTTCTTCGTGAATTTGTTCGGTGGATTTTGCTGGTTGGACAGAAAATTCTTGCCCGCAATTTTCGTAATTTTTCAACTCGTACAGCAAAAAGGGTGCTTGTGACACTTGAAGCTGGTCTTATATATTATTCATATGAATATGAAGATCTATATATTACACCCATAGCTTGGAATTTTACTTTTAAGAACAGAGTAGGAAGGGAAATTTCCAAATGAATTTAGTTGTTATTAATTATTACTAAAGTAGTTTACTTTCTTTAAATTTATTTTTATAAATCAAGTTTTTTGCAATTTCAAATAAAATTTTACAAGATAGACGAATTTCTTAAATTAAAATTATTTTATTAAAAGACTTAAAAATATTGAGTGACTACCTACCCTGCCTACCCCATGTATACGCCCCTGATATATATATATGTATATATATATATCTCTATACTCTATATATATATATATATTCATAGTAGTAATA
>JABUQX010050659.1:17500-42102 GCA_015478945.1 Trachelipus rathkii
TAAGTGCATGGAATACATTTGCTCGTCCATGATCCGCAGTAACAGGTTTCAGTATGCCTGTTTCACACAGGCTCTGATAAATTGTAGCAAAGGTTTAGTGACTCGGGTGCATTTTACTGAAGAACTTCTAATGGTATAATCTTGCATCCTCCATATCATTACCATGTGCTTTTAAATAAATAAACTCATGGAACCAATTCGCTAAATAATTAATATAGGTCATGGTAGTACTTAAAAATATCACCAATTACCTGTTGTTGGAGCATGCATCATTCTAACTGTGACATTTTTACTGAAAAGTCTGCTAGCAAAGACAAGATGGCAAAGGAAAGGATGGTGAATTCAATGGATCATCGCGTTCTATCTCTAAAACTGCATTTCCATGTTCGAGTATAGACTTATAGGATCAGTTTTATTTCATATGGTTAAAAGGGGTCACTTCCAGGGTTTGTTCCTGTTCAATACTTGAGTAATTTATTTGATAAATTTACATTTGTTTGACTTTAAAAGATTTTTCTAAATATGACAATTTCTCTTTTTCTAAATTTTCCTGTATTGGTAATTTAAATTATTCACAATAAAATGAATCACTTGGAAATTTTTAAATTATTTTACCATGTGATTTTCCAATAATTCACACCTAAATTATTTATTTTTGACTTCTTCTTTCCATTCTCTTTTCATCATTAATTTTTGATGTTGCTATATTTACTGTATCCTTGCTTTTCATGTCAGGAATAAAGATTTGATAAAATCGAAAATTATCAAAGCCCATCTTAATGTTACTACCGTTATGCACCTTTCTATTATTCACATTTACTTTACCCATTATAATCTTATTTAGTTCATTGTCAATTAGTATTTAACTATTGCTAAGACGTCAACCCATCTATTTGTTCAGTGGCAACAGGTAGTCATATCTCAGTCGTTAACGACGCTAAGTTCCAGTACCTAAGGACAGAAAATTTCAATTATCCAAGCTGAATCATAATGTTTTTTTTTCTAAAACCACTGTCTTTTTTCTGAAACCCCTTAATTCTTGAACACTGGTTGTAATTTTCCACATTTTTAAATATAATTTAACAACCATCTCTAATGAGTAAAAATTTCCTAAATCGGTTTAAAAGTTCATATTTTGGAAATTTCATAATGTCACCTTAAAAGAAATTTTTAAACTCAAAGGAAAATCACAAGCAACAATAATGTATATATTACGAAGACATTTTGACGACACTTTAAATGAGTAGGAAAATTGCTATCTCGACCGGTTAAAATTCGCACTTAATTGTTTATTTACATTCTCTCGAGAGTCTATTACTGTCTCACTGAACATAAAACAGAAATGTGTAACTGAGTAAAGTACATTTTATTTGTAACATTTTAAAAATAATAACAACAATCAAGTATTTTTTTTGTAACATTTAAAAAAATCATAATAATATCTTGATTTGCATATATAGTTGCGGAGAGGAATTTATTTTTTTTCACTTCTGCACAGCTTAACTTACCAGTTTATAAGAGGCCACTATATGGGATTCGCCCTTAGTTATATAGAGTAAGCTATAAATTATTACTCTCTATAACAATCTGGAGGGGCTTACTCACGAGCTATCTCCTCACACTACTTATTAATTGTTGAATATACAGAGCTTTGCAGTCTAAAGTAAGATGAACACTATATAATTAAATAATTTTAGTTTTACTTTTCTAAACTCTATCTATTATGACCCTATACTCATATCTCGCGTAATATATAAGACGTTCTAATAATGCTAACAAAAATATCTCTATTTATATACAAGAATGACCTCTTAAACTATAAAATAAAGGGAAAATGCTCAGGAGAGTATTAAGAGCGCACTCGCTTAATTCCACCTATATCTACATTTATAAGGTCTGACACCTCACTCTTACTATATCGCTCAAATATACATAAGGGGTGCCATGCTATCATCTGTATATATATTCTATTACATGTTGAGACAATGTGGGTATGAGAGAGCTTGCTCGAGAAAGACGGGGAATGTATGGACAGAGCAAACTTGCAGGGAGCGTTTAAATATACGATATTAGATTATATATCTAATATGTTACTTTCGCAGACACTTCTGTTCTGTGGAGACTCCTTCGCCGATCTATCTATGATTTTTTATCTCATAATTCAATTTAATATCTCCTCATCTTTAAAACTATACTCATGTATCTGCGCACTACACTATTATATTATATATATATCACCGATAGTTAGATTAGATTTGCGTAAGGCTTGGGCTTGGGTGGGTTATTTCCGGCATATTTTCATTTCCTCCCCCTCCTTGTAAAAAGGGCCTACATAGGTACACTAGTGAGTATGTAGGTGTGATTAATCTGTAAAAAAAAAAAAAATGATAAAAAAAAACTAGCCACAAATTTCACCTCAAATATATATTTAAAATATACTTTTCATCATTACCAATTATTATGAAATATATTAACTACTAGTCATACTATTTATTAACTTAAAATGGTTTATCAAGATTAATATATAAATAATAAATAATTAAAATAATTAATCATTTAATAGTCATCAATTCTATTAAGTAATAAAACTTCGATGCACTTCAACAACTTTACAACAAATAAATGAATAACTAAATCATTAAGCAGAGTCCCTGGCCACCTATAAAGTCGTTTTCCATACATTATTGATGAAGGCATCCCTTAGACTGGATCAACAATTAATTCATAAATTATTAATTTTTTATGATGAGGACCGCCAAATGTATACGTAACATTAATTGTACAAAAATATTTTAAAAGTTTATTTTAATTAATATACTAATATATAATATTCATCTTTAATATAATAATTAGGAAACAAACAAATAGTTTGTCTCAATTACACTTGTTCACTTTTAAATTAGAAAAAGATTGGTGTTATCCTAGAAAAAAGACAGAAGTTGCCCCAGTCGTACCATTATAATCTATTATATATTAGTATAAGAAGAAATATTGTAGATTAACGTAATATATATACCGGTCAGTTATGTATATCATATAATTAATTCAATACTGAGGAAACACTTTAAAAGTAACAATGTAACGTCGCAAATACGTTGTATTACATTATGGAACCCGAAAAAGCGTACATCACATAAGATGAACGTTAACTACGCTATTGGGGCTCACATCTATCATAAACGTGGATCTGATACTAGTGTGATTGTGAAACGAGAGTGCTAGGATCGGAATATAATAAGATTCCTATATACTTATTATATTGATGACGCCTGTAGTATTCAGCTGAGATGATAGGCACCCATTTCAACCATTACAATTTTAAATTGGAACAAAAAATGTGTAATTCATCATTTAATATATATATATTAATATATATAATATAATATAATATATATATATTATATATATATACTATATAATATTAATATATAATAATGATTAATATTAATATATATATATATAATATATATATATATATTATATATAAAATATATATATATATATATTTAGTATTGAAAGTAAATAATATATATAAATTAATATATATATATATAATATATAATTAATTAATATATATTAATATAATATATATATAATATATATATATATATATTTTTAATATTATATATAATATATATATAATATTAATATATAATATATAGTATAATATATATTAACTTAATATATATATATATATATATTAATATATTATATATTAATATATAATATTGATATAATATACCGTATATATATAATTTAGTAAATAAAAATCTTTACTAAAAAAAATAATTTATAATATTGAGTAAGATAAGGTGATTATTTATGAGGAGAATGAATTGCTTATCCACCCTATAAACAAATATTTTGACACTAATTCAACAGTGAGAAATTCATTAATGTCAAAAGAATTTTTATAAAATATAATGATATATTTTGCTTTATATTTGTTATAGTAATATAAAGCGGAAGCGTGAAAGGTTAAGAATAAAAATTTTATTCATTAAGTAATCTCACCTAACCAGGCAAATATAATATATAATATCCTCACCTACGTGACAGCGATGAAAAAATTTTGAATATGTATATAATGCAGGGATGCGGAAGGCTGCTTACAACGACTCCGACTTCGCAGTCCTGCGATTCAATTTTCTTTTATTTCACATTTTTCTTTTGTAAGTAGATGAGTAGTGAGCTGGAGTTAAGTTAATTCCATTCCATTTTAGATAAACGAGAATATCATTAGAGCTCGCTGTCTATGAAGTCATGATATGATTATTCGTAAGGTTATGTACAAGAATAAATGTGTGTGCGTTTTTTTTATATTTTTATTTATATTTTCTATATAATTGTTATATCATAATATTTAAGACACCTTAAACTAATAATAAATTTACATTATTTGAGTGAAATAAAGAGTTACCAAATATATTTTTGCATTTTATGTTAAAAAAATGATAAATTATTTATATAAGAAAATAACTGTATTTTATAAGTAAAATCTTACTTATTGAGATCAAGCGAGCCCCGAGACAGAGCGACGTCACTGAGGAGACATATTTTCTGGAAGTTCAAAAATCTCTCCTAGAATAATCCAGAGAAAGCATGCGTTTATCTATTATATATAGCATAAGTTAGATATTCATATATAGATATAGGTCGGAATTTACTGAGTATTACTAATAGTCGATCAATCAAAGGTTAGGTGATTTATTTATATCTTAGTAACTATCTGTCCGATCCATATAGGTAAGGTTGCATTTATGTTAGCCTTTTTCTTACCATATTAATTGAGATATGTTTTGTTTCTTCAAAATGTAGCACTAAACCTTCATAGTTTTTGACATACAACTGCAACCATCAAGGGCAATTCAACCGAATAACTTATTTATTATCTCAACTACCTATACCCTTATTTACTCTATCTAAATAGCTATTCTATATTATCCCATACGATAAGCTACTAAAAGTCACATTATTTATTTTATCAATGCGCCTTCGATGTATTTTCAGCAAAGTAAAAGATTTATACATTAGTTTATTAATAGATTATCTACTTTCCTGATCCTTCCCAATCACATCTTAATTAATTGCTTGTACCTTAAAGTATTTAGCAAATGCATATTATGCTTTCATTCTTAAGTTTAAGTTAATTTTTTAATCTGCATACCAATCCTCCTCAATTAAAAAAAATTAATTTATTTAAGAAACTCACATTTAACTTGATGATGATAGTCGTTCACCATAAGATAATTGGTTTATTCAATAAATATCACGACCTCATACACGCGCCATTAAGTATTAATATTAATATATTCTAATTATATATATATTATTTAATATTTATAATTTTATGTATATTCTGTATTATCTTAGAGTAAATATATATATTTTGTCATATATGAGTAATTTATAATATATATATATATATATATATATACTTATATATATATTATATATTATATATATATATGAAATATATATAATATTATATATATATATTAATATATATATATATAATTAATATATATATATAATTAAATTATTAATCTAATAATATATATATTATTATATAATATATATATTATTACTAATATATATATATATTATATATATTAATTAGAAGATGGATAAATTATTTAGGATATTTTTTTATTATTTGCGAAATAGACGAATAAAAATACTATAATTATTTTTTTTTATATTTCAGCAAATAATCCTACGAATACGAATACGAATGTTATTAAACCCATTCATAATTTATTCTTTACATTCTATATATATATTTCATATTATATTTTACCTAATACTTCATACCTTTGATGTCTTTAATTATTTATCTAAACCCTATTAAATATAGCTAACTACCATACCATACATTATTAACGTGTGAATATAAATATGGAGGTTCGATCTAATACAATACATCTGGCTATTATATGTTATTATCTATTACTTATAAATTACACATCGTATTTGGAGCATTATCCCATATTTCTATATGTTTTTTCAATTATCGATATAGCACTTAGATTAAATACGATAGTGTGACATATATGACACTTTGCTGTACCAATAGAGTGTGACATTTGTGAGTGATAAACAAATTTTCACGCTTATTTTTATATTTCCTTTGTATATATTTTTTATACGTCCACTATGCTTTTCTATACCACATTACTTTCCGAGTATATTGAAACTCTTTACAATATATATTTGATTTATTTTATAGAATATTGGATAATTCTGGAGACTTGAATGTATAACCTTTTCGATGATAATATAATTCTTATGAGTATACAGTATTGTCACCATTAAGCCTTATTTCATCAGATATGAATCGAAATATAAATCCACAATAGATACCATAAGGTATAAAATATAGTTTGAGCCATTATATAAATATATTTATATATATATATATATATATATAATATATATACTAGTTTGAATAGTGGTACAACAGAATATTCTAATACCGTATAAATCAATTACACTATCATATATTACTTAAAGAATAATAGACTGTTCTCTGTAATGATTTAATTGACCCAATCAAAATTCTCACAGGACGATATCAAACACGCTTGAGTTATAATCCTGACGATAAGCAAGATTATACTAGTAAGAATAGTTTGCTAGTGAGAAATAGTCGCTCATTATCATTTTTACTGTAGTGTCGAGCTAATATTAAATGAATATTTTTTAATGAGGCTATAATTATACAATGAAGCACAAACACTATATTATACGTATATTTTCAAATTAGTTTCGCGACAAAAATGTCGCATACATAAATCATAATCTGTTTAAACAAATTCACGTCGTAAATATTAACAACAATATTTTAAATGTCGAGGACTCTAATTAAAGTCATTCAAGATATTATCGATACTACGTAGAGAGTGCCTAAAGTATAATGTATAGCTCCTTCACTAGGGTATTTTTTATACCATCACTAATCATGACCCATCTCACCTTAGCAGCGGCACAGCCCTTGGGGGACAGAGTTACTATATACTATATTATATAATATTGTAACATCATATATATATACAAAAAAAAGATAGAATAACAATTATGTTAGAACAAAACAGAACTACATTATTTGTTTGAGTAACAATAAGATTTATATTTAATATCAAGTATATGCTATAACCAGTATATATATAAGAATGCTACGAGTACCTAAGATATGAACGGTTGCAAACTTTATTACATATAATATATCCTTTTTAAATTAAAAATTTCATACTATTGATACCATAAATGAGATTACGATACATATATTAATTGTGTTATTACTTTGACAAGTGCCATAGTAACACTCATATATACCCTTTGGTCGAGAGCCTCTAGACACAATTGTACCACAAATTCACACATAAGTTTCGGCAAAAGACATTCGCAAAGCAGACTGAGCCCTAGTAAAAAATAGCTAATTGAGCACGAATGCACGCGCGATTACATATTTCACGCCTGATGTATAAAAAAAATAATACATCACACAGCACCTAACTTATATCTCTAAAACATTACGCAAGATACAAGCCTACATCTGCAATAAATAATGCTGAATGTTAAATCTACCTAGAGAGCGTAAAGTCGCTCGTAAAACGTTGTGTATAGGAACACAGTAAAAACAATGAAAAAGAAAGAAAAAGAATTGTTAATAATTTATAGTAATATGATTAGAGGGCCTTTATAAAGGTTTTTATGTTGTCACCTCTTTTCTGATTATATATAACAATAAATATTATAAACTTTATAGTTAATATTGCTTGAGCTTTTTTTTTTTTTATAAAACTAAAATAAATAGTTTTCTAAATGAGGCTCAACGGTTCAGTGAGAATGTATGGTCAGGAATAGTCGGGGTCTAAGTGGCATTCCGGGGATTACTTCGGGAGGTTAAGACTTATTTAAAATCTTCACACTCTCTACCAAAGTGCGGGACGCGAGCTTACCGCGAAGGAGGTGAGCGTCTAAATGTGGTGTCGCAAGCGGTGAGAGTTTCTCTCTCTGAGTCCATCTACAATCCCCTACGGGTTTATTTAGAACACGCTCGCTCTTTGCTTTCACGACTGGTTGTTATCCCCATTTGCGGGTACCCTCGAGCGCCCACACAGATGCGCTCTGTAGGATAACTAAATTACCTTTCCACAACATACTCGAGGATTATTTAGAATATATACTTATCACACCAAACACTCAATTGAGTCTCAAAGACTTAGATACGTCATATATAGTTCTTTATGTTATCGGCGCTTGAGTCTATCTAGAAATGAACAACTACCAGTTATTGGATAATATATATATAAGGCTCGGCCACGGAAGGGCTTAAATCATTAGTACTCTTTATATATAGCACAATATCAATCTCAGAACCAGACCAGTAAATTCTCTATACTTAGATAAATAGCCTACTAAGAGAGCCATTGCCACCTATTACTAAGCGATTTAAGTAAAGATAATATCAATAATAGTAAGTTTAATCATACGTACGCGGTGAAACCCATATCCCTTAATCTATATAATACCACCCTGAGGTCCCCACTACCGCACGAACTTCCTCCATATCGGAGAACAAATAGACGCATGCTGTAGTAGTTGAATTATTAATTTTTGTTTTTTACAATCTATATTCCTATAACTAATCATCTGTAAAACTAAGAGTACTATCCACAAAATGTATTTCTGAGAAACTAACACTCCCTCGTCAGCCTATTGTAGTTTCGGCGAATAACTTTGGTATTTATGCTTTGTTGTATTTATTGTATATTTTGTATTTTTTCTAATTTTATTTTTCTTTTTTATGTTTGAGAAGTTTTTCCATTTTCGTAATATAAGATGGCACCCGAGCGATATACACAGATTAACGTTATTCCTTTTTCCTCGTTGGCCGTGAGATATTTAAAGTCGTTTATAGAGAAGTGATGATTGTAAGCTTCTTACGTCACTCGATCGCGCCTATTAGGCCTATATAACTTATAGTAATATATCCAACATGGTAACTTATTCACTACAAAACATTTTGGTTACATTAATTCTATATAAAACACCGAGAGAGAGAAATTCAAGGTACTATATAAAGTATACTCATGGTTATACTCAATGAGAGTTTTATATTTTTTTACTGACATGCTAGAGTCACGTGGACGATAAACTGTTTTATTTATTTATTATGCATTTATTCATAATATGCTTTAACATAAATTTAATATTTTTATACAAAAGGAGAGTTCTATATTCTCACACTAATTATCTCACTTTATATATGGTATATTAATATATATATATACTATTTTCTAGGGCTCGCTATCTGAAAGATTGTGGTGCGTGAGATTAGGCGTTTTGAGTGTTGTATAGTGTAGATGATGTGTATCGATAGCTCGCGACGTTGCTGTTGTAATCAGATCTTACAATGTATATGAGATTTTCATATTTAAAAGGAAAAGAGTAAAGCTATTCCCATTAACTCTAAAAAGTATATATTTTATCCGCATATCTATAGACGATCTATATAATTACGCTTAAGTAAATGTTTACTCAGTATCAAGAGCTGAGATTAGGATTTAATGAGTCTAATCATTTTAGGTCTTCAGAGATATGATCTCTAAATCCTCGACTTTAGTATGAAACACTGGAAGACTAATATTTTTGTAATTTTAATCAAACGTATCTAATAGATTAGAAAAACTTATTTTCTTAGTATCTTTGACAGTTTTTTCCAATAGAGGTCGATGTTCCTCTAGTCTGGGATACTAAATGTGTTTATTACATTCGAAACAATAGTGCGTTCGTATAATCGGTTATGATCGGGCATAACGTTCTGTCTTCAATAAATTTCTGTACCTTATACAAAATTCATTATTTGTAGAGTAGTTAGGAATGTAGTCTGTTGTTCTAGTTTAGAGGATTGTAGTACCTGTATGCCACACTGCCAAGCACCTTCCTCTCAGTGTGTTGTATAGGTATATTTGTATAAGTCGGACTCTACAGGTTTTAGTCGCACAAAGCCTTGGAGAGGCTCATTCAAGAGCATAGTCATCTTATTGTGGAATATAAAAATTTTGTTTCTGCACATCTACTACATTAGTTATTACATCCTATTCTAATTGGGAGTTTTCATAAATTTATTCTATGTTCAAAGGGGTAAGAGATAGGTTATATATTACCGCACTTTGATATTGTATCGGCGTAATTATATTGTACACTTCATGTGCATTAATATCTGATAAATAGTTATAGCCTCGAAATAGCTCCATTCCAATGGCAGAATTAAAAACCTGTTGCATACAATTCCCATAACTATAACAATAAAATATTTATTTGTATACATCACATTATATAATTCTAACAGATTATCTCATATTGAGCAGACAGCGCCATTCGTTGCAGACTGCTGAGCCTATTCTTCCTGATACCTTATCATGTTTCAACAGTAAATAGGCTATTCATACTATGACAAAAATGACCCATGTTCTTAAAATATATATTTGTTAATATATTTATCATAAAATAAGCTATTGATCATAGGTGCACAAATATCATTATTATTCACCGAGTTCACCATTTAAAATGAGACTACACTATTAATATATAATAGCAATATAAGAGATAGTATCATTCTCATAACCTGTTCCTATAATTCCTGTTAAATTGTATATATAAAAAAATTTCAGTTTATATTTGCAGTATATATATATGAATACTAAACTCTATTTGAGCGGTACAACGATATCCAATTGTACGAGTGAGAAACTACATAAGCTTTGAGTCGTTAACTAAATGGCACTTAGTAGTTTTTTACTCTAAAAGAACGTCTTTCACTTACTAGAGCGGGCGACGCGGTATATATAGATCAGCGATTTTTTTATAGTAGCTATTCATTTATCATCCTTTAAATATACATAATACAAAGGTACGCGCAATAGATTATTGAGTAGAGCATAAGTGTATAATATTATTGTGAGGATACAATGTAATATATTCTAATAATCATATATATATATATATAATATAACCGACAAACGTAACTAGCACATGTTAATTGAGTATGATTGTAGGTGAAGGATAATATTAAATTATTATATTTGAGCTACTTTTTATGATAATACAAATAAATGAAATATACCCTATATAAATATTTATATATATCCCTAACTATTGTAATGAACTAAATATAAATATATATATCATTTAATATTAGTGACTAAGTAAGCAAATATTAACTGATCAATTATATACTACCATCCATGCATTTCAAATGACCAAACTACTTACATACACTGCCATTTATTTTTATTCTAACACCTATAATGATGGGGATAAATACTATACTCACAAATTATTATGCTGATGGCGCCTTATGAATAAACTTTTACACTTTTATTACTAATTTAATAACTCCCTCTTATTATGTATTGTTTACGAATAAATTAATTAAATATATGAAGAGAAATTCGCTCTAGTGGTATTAAGTATTTCTGGTTATGAGTGGGAGAGGGATACACGTCATGTATATTATTTACGCCGATCGTTAAAAGCGTAAATAGATAGTGATGCAATTTCTTAAAATAGAGCTCAGAATAAGGAAATTGTGAATCATCCTCATCTCCTCCGTATATAACAAATGAGTACAACCTATATTACCTATACCTTATTATCTTGTTCTTAAGTTTTCGAGACTTCATCAGATTCTTCACCCTTCCCTCACTATACAAATTATGTTATATTATTATGTAACATAAGTACGTCCCCAAATCATATGTTTAAGATTGCTTTCTATTCTATAGACAATATTAAAATATTCCCGGGTATATATTAATTAAATATTTAGTTAATATTAAATATACATATAATATGCCTAAATTACAAGTGTCTGAATTAAATTATTTAGGATATATATATATCATCTAAAAAGTTCATTATTAGAAACTACAGAAGAAGAAAATTGAGAGAGAGTGTGTGAATGAAAGCCTTATCCCTACAAATCTATATTAGTTATATGATCTATATATATATTATATATATATATATATATACAATAATATATAATGATATATTATATATATTATACTATATATATATATATATATTATATATTATATATATATATATATAATATATAAATTATATTATATATATATTAATATATATATATATATACGCGTAATTTATACATTCTTTGCTACTTAAGATGGATCTGTATCCAACATATATATAATATATCTATAATAACTCAAAATTAATATATTTGATAATAAGCAAAATTTTTTCATGAAAACGTAGCATCCAAGATACCAAATAAGTATATATCTGGTTATGTATAAAAATTACCAACCTATCATCAGTTCCACTATATAAATAACCAATCAATGTTAACTAATGATTTCGCTGAATGAGTAATAATGTTAATTACAAGTTATTGCTATATAACAAATGACTTTTAATTTTAGCCAAAACATCGATATTAACTATATAAATCGATCTCTCATCTAATAAGGTAATTAATTCCACATAATTTACAACATTAACCTATGAGTCGAAATATATATGATATATAGAAGCTCTTATGGATTTTATTATTATCAAACAATTTGTATCTTCTGCCTTGTATGGTCTTGGTATGAACGATACTTTATTAGTAAATAATAAAAATCCATTTAATTATACCGGACTTTCTTTTATCGGAGCATATGTAATAGTGTAATAAATGAGGGTAAGTACGCTAGAAGGCCAGACGTGGAGTACCTATATATATGAGTATGGAGTAGTATCACTATCATATATCACTCCCAATATAATGCGTGAACTACTCACAGAGCTTCGAGTTGGAATATAATGAGAACGTATGACCTATTCACCTAATTAAAGATACATGCCCAAAGGGGATCGGCACATCGCTCGTTATATATATTACAATTGCCTAAAAATTATCCAAGCTAAATTATTAACACTATATTATATTAATACTCCTTATATTATATAATGCCAAACAGTAACTATTATTTATTTATTAATTATATATTAATTATTTTATTATTAATTATTATTCTTATTATTTAATATTATTATATATTTTATATATATTATTATTAATTATAATTATTATATATAACTTATATTATATTAATAATTATAATTATTAATTTAATTATTTAGATTATATTATTATTATATTATTATTATTATTTCATTATTTAATTATTATTTTAATTATAATTAATTATTATTATTATGTATTATATTATTAATATTATTAATTTATTATATAATTTATTATTATTATTAATTAATTATTATTAATTATTATTATTATTTTATTTTTTAATATTAGTTTATCTATTTAATTATATATGAAACTAGATGTTTGAATACAAACATGACAAAATATATTTAATCCTTATATATATATATATATAGCAAATATCGCTAATAATGTTAAATAATTAACGAATTTAATTTTCATTTAATTAACATTATATTTACCTCCCCCTTATACTCACCTTATGTTGAGTGAGATAAAAGGTTCTGATTCGTTTTCATACTGCCTTTTACTTTTGGTATAGGTTAGTAATTATTTGGGTGAGCTTGAGCCGACTTCATCTATTTTGGCGGAGAATAACCAAAGAATACATATCGGACAAAATTCCGAATGGCATGTGTAACTTTCTATGTTAATGAGTATAAATCTAGCGTGGGGCTTTACATAATCACCGCAACAGCTTTCAGTGATGCATATGTCATGATTGCCTATTGTAATCGTAATATAGTATTTTTCTAGGAGCATTTCTATACAATTTTATTGAGTAATTCGAGTATGCAGCAACTTTTACCTAATGTCTGGACTACCAGGTTTGGAAACATTGCCCACTTTCACCGACATCGAACTTTGCGGATATGGGGAGGTAAGGGGTATGGTTATACATTGGCGCACTACGAATACATGAGAGAGGTAATACGAAGAGTAATATGTATCTCAGCCTCCTGTATGGCGAGGAAATAGAGCACATGATGATGTTTTATCAGCCATGATTTCATCCGGAAGTAGCACGAGAAGAAGACGCGGGGAGAGAGAGAGAGTAGGCTTTTGGTGATGATGTTTAGAGTGTAGTAGACGAGAGAGCGTAGCACGTAGAGCACGTAGTACGTTTAGTGGATCGGAGGAAAGATGGTTCTCCAGAGAGAGAGAGAATTTGTACTAGATCCACACCCGAAGAAGAGAATCTCGAGTAACAGTTTTCCGTTCTCTTCGCCTCTTTTCATGGAATGGGAGGGTTTCGTAATCACGTTTCAGCCAATAAATGGAAGTTTTTATATATTCTTCAGTTATCGCGCTCTTTGGTAATTGATTTTCAATGACTACCGATATCGTTCGGCCTGGAGAGGGAAATAAAGAAAGCTTCGCTTTTTGTTCCGCGTAGTCCTGCTTCTGAACCGGGGAAGTTATTGTTAGTCTCTGATGGATAATACCCAATAGAGAATGTGTCACTTCCATGTGATTCTCGCTTGAAACAACGTTTCTCTTTTTCAAGATCTGGTGTGGTCCCCGTGAACTACATAAGGATTTACCATATAACGAGGAGAATCACACATTCTTGTGGAAGTATTCGAATATTTACGCATGGAGCCACAGCCGCAAAATATTCTTTTATAGTCGACCTGTCTAAGTTGGCCTGAATGAGAGAGTATCTCCTGTAAGAATGCACTGTCATTATATGAAGAGTAAGTCTTGATTCATAAGATAGAGCGATGTATACTAGCTAGCTATAGGTCTAGATGTTGCTGAATTTTATTACAAGACTGCTATCGGTTTCCGACAGCTCTGCTAGGATCGAGCGATTCTCTTCTAGGGGAATAAATACGAGATGAGGCTGAGAGTAAATGACGCTGAAATTATATCTAAATAGTTAGGAGCACTGTTCATTGAGCGAGTCATGGAAGAAAATGTCGATCAACCAAGTTCTCGCATCATTCACAACCCATAATTAGGTCAGGAATACACTAAGTTCTCTCGCACAGAAGACATCCGTCGCTAAAGAGAGATAGCAGAGCCTATGAAATCAAGAGTATTTGTAGACCATCTCTTGTTTTTTGGTTCTACTAATAATCTTTTGTCTGAGAGAGCAAATAGCCATCTGGAGTTGACTTGAGAAAGATTGTATTCGAAACGCACTCATAAGTTTTGATCTTGCATATGGCTTGCAAATTCATAGTATTTATATGAGAGAGGATCAAGATGAGTAACGCGGGAGCCGAGGCTGAACAACTAAGTCCAAATTCTATGCATATGATAACAAGAAGAAAGAGAAAGTAACAACATTTCTAGATAGATTCAGGTGCGAGGCTGGAGTAATCGAATGTCTATTAACTATTTTTTCTAAGAGCTCTAGGCTAGCTTCTTTTTTTTGAGTCTGTGCACTACACAATCTCATTGAAGATAACATAGTGTGAATTTGCTCACCGCATTTGTATTCGATTTCCGATTGTGTACATATGACTAGAAGTGGCCATGTCTACCATTATATACGAGTCCCCGACTACTATACTCCTGTATACAATTGGAAGTGAGCAGACGGGAAATACTGAAAAAAAATGTGTAGCAAGTTGGTGCGGATGTCTTTTTTGTAGGAGTATTCTCAACTGAGAATTGTGACGAGAAGTGTAAACCTGCTATGTACTCTTGGTGGTGAGTATACTAAGATCTTAATGGCACGACAGCATGTGGGTTTTGGCACGAGCGTTGTTCCGCTTGTCTTTCCCTTCGAGAAAAGAGAGAGTATCGGAAAGATTGAATCTGTTCTTCTCTTCGAATAAGAACGCATTAAGAGAAATAAAGGACGGAGGGGAGTGCTAGCACAAGCTATCGTGTCGAACAAAATATCAGGTCCCTTGCTAGACCGTATTGACTTGCATGTAGAGGTAGTGCCAGTTGCCTTTGCCGAACTAACTTCACAAAAAAAATCGAATCGATCAAAATTTCCAGGGGCATTATCAAGGAGTGTATGAATATTACTCGCATCTGAGAGAGCATATATGTATTACAAGTCTGTTCTGCTCTTCCGCCCACGACGTGTTAGTTTACGTAGTTATATTGAGTACTATTGGTATTGTGAAATTTTTTCTTTTTTATACTTTTTATGTGGTTATATGTAATATATAGTATCTCCGTCTTGAAAATAGAGACTATTATTTAGATAGGAGTAAGATATTGCTTCGTCCATTTGCTGTATCGACTAGGAGAATTGAAAAATAACGGGAAATTAATTTCTACGCCTAATTAACTCTGGAATATAATTATACACTAGATTGTTATTGTTAGTAATAAAGCTAATTGTACGAACGTATTACTCTGCAAAACTTGCAACTCCATTTACATTCGTTGAAAAGTAGGTCCAACATTTTTCAAACCAAATGACATAGGTACGCTTATTCAAAAAGTTCGACAGACAGTTTGTTATTGCGGTATATAGACTTGCTGGAGTATTATTTGGTGTTATCATTTTTCAGTAGTAAATGGTATGAGGCTCACCCTTCTGGTAGAAGAACCTAATATTTTGCTTGGTTAATATGCTTGGGACTCGTTTTCACACTTTGCATGACGCTTCGTAAATCACCACTTTTTTAATAAAAGCTGAGCATGTAGCAGAGGCCATTCAATACCGCAGTCTTGGAGCATTTTAAGTTAATTGCAAGTAAGGGTAAAAGTAGTTCCACGTTAATCCACTCCTAAATGCCTCTCGCGGATCCCAAACTAATACCACTATATACAGAGACGGAGTCTCTATACTGGATGTAGAATATTTTAGAGATTTTTGTCCTATCTAAGTATAAGAGTAAGACTCACACCAGATTATATTGCTTATAGCAGCAATCACTCGCTCTTTCTAGTTTCGCACATATGATAGAAGATATAGTTGGATGTAGAGGAGAGATAAAGGTACGAGCTCGTTCCTATATAATCGTAAGGATTTTCTGTATATCTGAATTATACAATGTTCTAGAGATGACGAGTCTAAATCGCCCACAATACTCAACATGGCCAATGTTCACTATGGTCTGCATGAAGAACAAATGTCTCGAGAGACTACATATGTTAGTAGCAATTATCAAAGAGTAATAAATATAAGAGATCTGTTCGTATCTGCACCTAAATATAATGAGTTACGATACGTCTAAATTTTTTAGTGACGTCTAGTAGTGAGAGGTCAAGTGTGTTTAGATGTCTTTGGTTCGTTTGTACGTCTGCGAGAGTTGGTATCGTCGCTTGTTGTTGTCAGAGAGTCTGGCGAGATTGCCCTGTGGGTGTGTGTACTAGAGTCTCGAGCTTGGGTGAGCTCCGTTTGTGAGTATGTTGTAGAGTTGTTGTTTGTTCACAAAATAGAGACTATGGAAACTCAAGAGAGCCTAGCGACACGTTCACTAAGAGCTCTACTAACCTAAGAATCAATGCTGACTCGCTAGTGTAAAGAACTTGCTTTTTCTTGCTGAGTTTTGCACTGAATTTCGGTCTGTTTAAGCATGGACAAGCATTATCTACATTTAAATTTCTAGGTGTTTTGTGAGCTCATGTGTAGTCTTTGCGAGCATTCACAGTGCTGAGCTAACTGCATTTTGCCGATATTTTGCCGCTATGACAGGAAGCGGGATGATGAACTATAATAAATAACATAAAATTCCAGTAGAACATAAATATATAATAATAAATATCATAAAGTTAAATATATGAGCACTACACAATAAGGTAAATGATGAATTTATGAAGAAGTAATAAGATATAGGAGATATAATACATTAATGAGAAGGTTGGACCCTGTGATATGATTAATATAGCGTAACATGCGATTATATTCATTCATTGATGGATTATCTCCAATATCTATTTAATAGTATATAGGTTGACTCAAATGACTACTGAAAGTAGATTAATCTCGTAAATTGAAAGTATGCCTTAGTATAACTATTATCAGAGTTTAATAAGATTGTTTTGCATTATTATTAATGATATTACGATTCTATATTGATAATTAACTATCTATCATTATTGTTTTATTTCATCAGGAGATTGGAGTTTAAATTGAGAACTATGATTAATTATATTACTTCAGGAAGTATGTGTAGTACATGAGGTCATCATTAGGATTGATATGAGAATAGTAAAATTAATAAAAATTGGAAAAAAAAATATTAAAAAAAAAAACATCATTTTTAAGAATAGAGGAAATGATCACTGTAGAGAATACTGTCGATATATCGATATTTTCAGGCGATAACATCGAAGGTAATATTTATTAAAATATTAAAACTGAATGATTAATATAATTTAATATTCTTATTATAAATAAATACATAATGCAGAGAGATAAAAATAATAAAATATATGGAAATCTGACATCTGAATTGAGAGAGAGAGAGAGTAAAATAAATCAAAAATAAACTGAGATATAATATAGAGTTCCTTCACATCTAATACACTCGAATTCAATAAAGAATAATTTATAATAACTGTTTGAGTGATATTATGCTCATTTGTTCAGTATATGATCCATTGAAATAGTAAATTATTTCCATATTACTATTCTTAATAGTAGAGAGAGTGAGATCGAGATCAACATACATTTCCAAGACATATAGCAACAATACACAGAGAAACAGTACGATTGTAGAACAATTTAGTTGAGATCATTTAAGACTAATCTATTAACTTATCTTCACAAACGAACAATCTCACACACACGGGAATACGATTCTGAAACAACAGAGAGATCTCAACCTAATCGTTACTTATCTACGAATCGACCACACAACAACAACGCGTATATAAACGTATCTCACAAAGACACACTAAACAGAACAACCTACAACCTACCACTACGAACACAATTATATGAGTAGGTTTTGTTCACTAGTACAGATAATGTACATTTAATCATAATCATCATATAACTTTAATTATGATAAATAATCATATCCATAGTATTTTAAGAGCACAAACTTCTTTGAACTCCTCAGAAGAGTAATTAAATAAAAATATAAAAAATATATTTAAATTTCACTTTTAATTATTTCTTAAAATATAAATTATTACTATATAAATCATTATATTATGTATAGATAATATATTAATATATATACAATTATTATTGGTTAGCAAATTCATAAATTGTTTTAATTAGATTTTAAATAAAATACAAAATATAAACTAATAATGAATAAATACAATAAATAATTTTACACATTTGAGAGTAATCGTGTCCAGAAATATTTTTAAAAAACGTAAAAATATATTTGGAGAGACATGGGATACTAATTCATACTATGCTGTAATGACATTCAATAAATGGTTAATAGAGATTTCTAAAATAATAATTTACAGAATATTTTCAACTATTCCTCCTTTTGTATGAGTAGAAATATACTTAACAATAACAGTAAATTTTTATTTTAATATAATAATTAGCTTAAACATGTTAAAAATAAATTAATATAAATATAAATAATATAATAAATAAGAATATATTATAATAAAATAAATTATAATAATAATAAATCATAAAAAAACATTAAAAATGAAAATTGTAATTACAAAGGTTAACAGCAGATATATTCAAATATTATATTCAATTTATACATAATTATAAATCAATTAATAATTTAATAATAAAAAAAAAACAACATATATAAGATATAATCGATCTAATAACTTATATATTATCATCTGTACCACGCCACCTATATATTTGATATAAAAATTGTTAAAAAAATTGATGATAGTCCTATAAACGTGTGTATATATGAAATAATTAAATAAATAAAATTTACAGATGCTTGGGCAAAAGTATAATAAAATATATATAAAATTTTTTATGAATATCCAAGCTGGTGAAAAGAACAATATAAAAAATGAAGAAAATGCTGAAATTTTAGGAAGGAAAATATAATTTTATTTATGGATTTTTAATTCTCAGTTTAGGAACTTTATTTATTTTTCTTTTGAAATAAATAAACTTTATTTATAAATATATAGCAAACTTGGGAGTCCGTTGTTCAGTCTTTAAACGAGAAAATAATTATAAAAAACTTGGTCTAAAGAAATCTTATTACATATATTACCATATCTCTATATTATATATATTATATTCTGAAATATCCTTCTCTTCTTGAGAACTCGATTCAAAAATCTCTCACTATCAAATTTTGATCTGGGTTCGAATGCATCGTATACGTCTAGTATCCCCTCTCTCCTCTCTCTTCTCTTTGCTATGCTATAGTTAGTGTATTACTATTTTAATGTGTGGAGAGGTTCTATTAGTGGATATTATTATCTATTTTAATTTTAATTCATACACATTACAATTTATACATCAATTACTTTTTCGCAACCACTAGGAAGTTCTTTATACATTTCATGCATGTTGGTAGGAAGAAGACTGAGGGAGACGTTATTCTCTCGCACCCCTAACAATCACATATATTCATAAAAATATAATATATAATCTTAATATGTCGTTCACGATGTTTTATAACTCAGAGTTTAGGTGTATAATCGATTATTGGAAATCCTCATAACATGGTAACCTCGAGCGAGAGAGTTTTCTCCAGTAATACCAATGACAACGATCTTCATTGACATTCGAACACTTGAGTAGGCACAATTCTGTAATGTTTGAGACTTATCCATTATTATAAAATATATTTTTAACAATCAAACCTAGTTTTAAGGTAAGTTTATACAAAATATTTTCAAATAATCTTGTCTCTGCCACCTGTGAAACTAATTCGACACACGCAGGAACCTTTAAAGTTTGCAGTACACTTATATTATATTTAAAACATAAACATGAGAAGAAAACCGAGCTATTTATTATCAGAGTATAATCTTTATTTATGGTAAAAGATATTTTTATTAATATTCAATATTATATTATTAAAGATTTATTTATTAATAATTTTATTTAAAACTATTTTATTAAAGAGTATTCTCCCTACTATTTTATCATCATAGTTTATTATTATTATTACTTAATGAATAACTATTTTATAAATTAAAAAGTATAATAATATATATATACTTATCTATATATATATCGAATATAATAATGAGAAGGATCAATTAGTTAGTATAATAATTATAATATAATTATTATATATATATATATATATATATACTATATATCTATACTATATATAAATATATATATATAATATTAATATATTAATTATATTAATATATAATTACATTATATAATTATATATATTAATATATATATTACTATATACTATATAAAAAATAATATATATAGATATAATATAATTAATAATTATATTATATATATATATATTAATATTAACTATATAATAATATTAATATTAGTTAAATAAATTAATAGTTAATATAATATATATTATATTATATAATATATATATATATATATTAATAATATATAGTAAATAAGTATATATATTTATATATAATATATATATATATATTATATGTATTAATAATATATATATATATTATATATTATATATTAATTAATATATTAATATATATATATAAATATATATATATATATATTTATAATTTATATATTATATATATATTAAATATTAAAATATATTTAATATATATATAATATATATATATATATATAATATATATATATATATATATATATATATAATATATATATTAATATATAATATAATATTCTTATATATTATATCATATGTATCCTTCAGGAATCTATCTCACTCACATAGTGTATTCCAGAAACATATTTCTCAAAAAAATACATTCTCAATTCAACTGTATACAACTGTATACTATAATGAGAAAGAAAATCACGCTACTGCACTACTTACTCACCCAGTACCAAAAATAGCTTAACCTATAGGGACAATATTAACAACACTAAGTACATACGGAGTACTCCCACTGTGGTATCCCTGTTATGTAATTAATTAAAGGAGTTCATATGGAGGTAAATACCATTAATAACCATGGACCCTTACAAAATACCCTAGTTATCAATTTCACAAGTATCTTTGTTAATATATAAACTATATATACACCATTATATTATATATCGTACCTCATGATAAACCAACATATAATATTTTGACATTTCTCATCTACATATCACAATCCATCAACCTATGCAATGCACAGGAGATAAAAAGTATGAGAGAAGAATATATACGCTCACTCAGATCAGAAATAGATAAGTCCTAGATCTTATGGTCCCTTTGGTAGAGTTATAATCAATTTATAAGTGAGAACTCTGATCGCTGAGTCATGAATATAAATACACCCCACCATAGGCTATTCAGGTTGAGTAACTATAAGAGTGATATATGAGGACCCTCTACACTATAGAAGCTAATCTCGTCATATGGTAATAGGTTTACAATATCACCTCACTTTTACCAGGTGGGTACCTAACAACCATACCTATACCTCAACAAATTACTACTACGCTTATATTCACTCTTACTAATTGATGTTACTATTTATATATATTATATATATTCTTCCCAGCCTTATGAGCTCAAAATATACCATCATCTACCCTACCCATAGGCATTACCTTTACTGACTTCAATCCATCTTTTCCTTCGGTCTCTACCCAGCTGTGAGTCCAATATTCCAGCACACTCACTATTTTCGATTCCACTCTTAATAGACTCATTAACCTGTATATATTTTCATCATCCTTTTATATATTATTTATATATATAACAAATATCTATCTTCATCAACTCTCGTATTCTTATGAATATATCAACTTTACTATTTATACTCAGCACATAACACAATCATCTATTAAACACATGATTCATTTCACTTACTGAGTTTTTTCAATATTCATTCTCAATAACACGTAATACCGCTCTATAAGTGTTATACATACATGTATCTAAAACAGATTGCATTCATTAGATAATCTAATCATATACTCAGATTAATTCTATAAACTAATAGTTATTCAATCTTCTTCATTCAGCTGCTCTTATCTTACTGGCACATTAGAAGGATGAGATTTATATCATACCTAGTTATGGTGTAAAATAATTTATGTCTCACAAGAGTATGCATACAATTAGTATGGGAAAATAGTTCGAATTTAAATACTGTGCACATATTTAGGATTTATTGAGCGTCACTATATTTTGCCTATATATCCTCGAAGTAGAATATAATAATTACTCACCGTCAATAGTAACTTGAAGGGTACGCTCCCGCACTTCTTTTAATATACTATATTATATATATAATATATATACTTTTACAATCTCTTTCACTATATAGTTACCTAAGTTTTTGGCTGTGCATAATATGATAGGCAAATGAATATTTTGTCTGATTTTATTTTCTTATGGCTTTGATTTTTTGAGTACTTAGATATTATTAAATATCCCTGGGCTAACTAAGATAACTTACTACTCGCTGAGACCAGGTTAATTTCATTCTTGAATAGATCTAAATATATAATCTTTTGCACTAATTGGTTACACATTCACATACTAATAACAGTATGAATTATGATTATAGGCAACCACTTCAATGGAAAATATTCCAGTAGTTGTAGCCCTCTTGTAGGACTTTTAGCACGTAGTCCTAAATCAAGATATCTCATTGGTTATTCTTACATAACTATATAATTATATTCCAGAGTAAGTATTTCCTCATGTTTTCACAATGTTATTTCAATTATACATATGGAGAATTAAGCCCACAGGAAATAAGAATAAAATAGATAAATTATTTATGTAAGGATAAAAAAGAACTTTATTGACTCTAGAAAATGAGTGAGAAATGACTTTCATATTAAGTAATATAGTACTCTGATGAGTTTATGATGGTTGTACATTAAAATTTATATTAAAGTTAGGTATTAATATCTAAACTTAGCTCAGGTGTGCTCACTTTTTTACGGAGAACAATATACATACGCGGGGAGGCTCTATTACATTTCTCGCTACAGATGAAGTGATGCAAGATTTATCGCTTTTCCCCTTAGCTTAACCAAGTTCACTATTTCACATTCGAGTTGGGAAGATTTCAGCTACGTTTAAGATATCGTTATTGAAATCTAATAGAGAACGTTGCTCATTTGTTACATATGGGGAGATAACCAGACTCGAGTATATAGTGTATATTAATTCATTCTGATGCAAGATTGATAGTTTACTCACCTGTATAATGTTCGAGAAGATATCTGGTTGGTGTTGAAATAAGTCAGCCGATAGACCTCACACGATTGTATGTTTTAAATTAGTTGAGTTTCTGTGATTAATTTTTATTCCTCCCTTTAGTTATTATCTATTCAACATAATTATCAATTTAATCTGTATAGGTATTGATACTATCTTATTTGGAGATCTGATTGAGTTAAATTCTATTATAGTGACAAGTAATTATTATCTATTAATCTTTATTTTCACATTATTGATGAATTACATGAGGCCGGAAAATTTGCAATTCTGTATAGTTAATTTTCAATTTTACCTATTATTATTATTATTATTATTATTATTATTATTATTATTATTATATTATTATCTATCAATCCACAGTTTTTTTTCGATATATCATACTG
>JABUQX010050660.1:0-17500 GCA_015478945.1 Trachelipus rathkii
GCCAATCACCCTTTGACGCATTATTTCTTCACTCACGCCTCACATCACTCATACAGTTGCTTTTTGATTCCATTCAGCAGCCTATCACCGACACCATATATCACTAACACCTTGCCATAGAGCTTCCGTATTAAACATTTCATACGCCTGTTTGCAAATAAAAAACTAACATCACAATTTAATTTCTTCCTTCCTCCTTCATCTTTTCTCTATCATTTGCTTCAATGTACAAGACTTTGATCCATAATCCCTACCACAACTAATGAATTGTAGCACAAATTGTTCTTAACACACACAGTCGACAGTCAACTATCGACGAACTCTTTCGGAACCAATAATACCTAGCATATATCTCCTAACAACTCTATAAACTTTTCCCTATAATTTCCTAAGTTCCTCGTATCTCCGCTTACCTTTAGATAAGGGTACTATAACAAAGCTCTCACTCCACCTTATGCGAAAATACCTCCATAAACGTCTTTAGTTAACAACCTCCAAATCCATATCACCATCTCACCTCCGTTCTATATCATTTCACCAGTAAATTTCTGCTATACCTGCAGATTTACCATTCTTCAACACTTTCTCACCCTTCCAACAGCATACCCTCCTCCTTGCTAATAACCTCATCCCCAAAATAACCTATTCAATTCTTGCACCATCAAGACCACACATATTCACTAATCAACTATCTTCATATTTACCAACTTTTACAGATTTTCTAAAGTGTTACTAATATATAAGACTTGATTTAAGACTTCAAAAAAAGCACCCATCCGTATTCATTTTCAATAGCCAGGTTCACCTTATTCTCAATCCTAACCTTTCGCACGCATTCCATCGCAGAAAAGCTTCACACTATTCCCGTGTTTCTACTTTCCACAGATGTATCCTCACTTCCCAAATTGGTTCATTTACCTCTTGTATTTTCCTACGTATACAATTTCCTATTTCATTCTTTTATTCTTCTTATATAATCGCTCTCAAGCGCTTTTGAAAACTTCAATCGATTGCATTTAAGTACAAGACAGTCTTTCGTTTTCATTTTTTTAATTTCGTGCTCAGTTTGGCTTCACCTCTTCAATCTGAAACATCATTTACTGTTTAAGAAATTCTTGACTTCCTACTTTAGCGCACATCCACAATACTTCTTTTGCAGCTGTTAACCGCAGAGACTTGCCATTCAATTATTGCTCCGCAGATTTGGTTCCCGTTCAGACTTGTAGCAATTCAAGCTAAACTTGATTTAAAAATTTGACGAGCGTCCCTTTACATATGTCTTATGCTCTTATGTTGAGCCTTGTTCTCTATTTATCTATCTCTCACTCCTTTCAATTTTACCCTTCACCTCTTCCGTACTCACTCCTTATCCTCGTCTCATCCAGAGACCCCACTAAACTTAGTGTTATCTATAGAACAAACATAGTGTTCGAAAATCCCATTCCTAAACACTACACACTGATTTAACGTATCAATCACAGGATATATGCTCAATAAATAATTATAAATGTAATACTTTACACAATCTTCCCTTCTTCAGCTTCTAATCTATTTCATTTCTACACAAGAGTCTTCTACCGTACACCGAGACTACGTACGTAATAGCTTGAGGATATCTCCGCTTGGGTTAACAGAAAACGTAGTGAGCACAAGCACACAACATACCTTCTCGGCTTACAGAAACTATCAATCACCTGTCTAACCATTACTCATTCTCACAGCCGCGACGATGGGGAACGCGAACACAGTGTTAGACACGCCTTTGTGAGGATCACTATCCACAACGAGCATATACAGGTTCCCCACGCAAGGACTACTGGCAAGGTGAATGGTTACTAGCCTCAACGCCCATGAGAAAACATCAATTCCGCGATAATAGTTAAACACCCCAAAAAAAATACGGTACGTCTTCAAGTAGGGGAGGGGGTAAGACCTCGCCTGCAAGGAGAGTGAACTCCTGCGATCTCTCTCTTTTTTGACTCTTTTTTTTGACCGGAGCGACCTTTTGCTATTCACATTTATCTCATTCATTGTAGTGACGCACTGAAATTTTTAATACCTTACTTTTTGGTGCTTGAATACCTTATTTGAGTAACCCACGATTTTTATGAGAACCGGTACGTAAATTTTTTCACCTTACCATGGGTCCGTTTTATTCGTTGAGTGAAGAATCGATTTTTGAGAGATACTCACTTTAAGTTTTGAGTAAACCCTAATAAATTTTATATGAGAGTAAGACTCCGAAAATATTTTCTGTAGACTCATCAGCTATTCTACAAATTTTTAATACATGGCAACCCTAAATTTATTAATGCGCTACCAACTAAACATTTTTAGTCAAACCCTCGAAGAAGGGTTTGTCACGCCAAACTGAGAGTTTAGCCGTCAGCTATATTTACTCTTTATTATCTCGTTTTACTATATATGATTTATCCATCATAATTTTAGCCCCCATAAATTATTTCCGACCGTGATGCACCATTTTTTGCCTCACGAGTATTAGTTTTGGCTTAACCTATCTTCTGAATCTTCCGTGAATATGTTTTTGGCCACGTTAATTTTTGGGCTTACCCTTTGGAGTCTTCCATGGCGTCAGATTTTGGTCCTCACCCTTAATTTTTTTCTGGCAACCGGATACTATTTTGTGAGCACCTACGTTCGAAGTAAGGAGTTACGATACCAAACAGGTTGCAGTCAAGCAACGTTGTGAACAGATCCCAACTATCTAACATTTTCGTACACTCTAAACTCTTCTAGGTCATCCTAATGATTACAGATTTTGGTCCACACCCTAATTTTTGCCACCTCCACACTTTCGTATAGGGGCTTAGCCTATTTTTTGATATTTCGGTAACATCTACATCACCGGGCGCACGCCATCATCAACACACACACACACACTACAATCACAGACACCACACAGCACTCCTTAGCCTAATCATCGTACCCTAGCTCCATATTAGTTGCCCTAACATACCCAGTCCAGCACAGTAGCCTTAACACCCAGCCTTAACCCTATCAGCCCTCATAACACAATAGCCTACACTACACAGTATATACACCTAGCCTATACACCTAGCCTACCACTCACTAGCCTCCAGCCCATCCTTCACTCTAGCTATTCACCGTACACCTAGATTCCACCCATGACCTGTACTACGCTATCACCTAAATCACCTAAGCCTTACACTCAGCACAGTCCTACACCTAGCCTACCACCTATCAACCTTCCAACCTGATAATAAGCTAATCTTGTGTCTTTACCAACACCCTATTGTTAGGACGACATGAAATTTCCGGGCTTTACTTGCATATACATGGGTCATTTTTTGCCCACGCCAATTTTTTTTTGGGCACTCGTGTCCCACCCGTCACATATTTCGTTTCCCTAAACGTGTACGCATTTAATTTTATATCACATTGAAGTGTGGTGCCTCAATAAATCACTCCACACTCATACACAACACACACACAACACACACACACACTTATACAACAATAATCACTATGACCACTTATACACACAATTCATATTACACTTTTACATTTACCCTCAAGAACACTTACATTTATACTTATACTCACGTACAAAACACAGCTTGCCAACCTTTTGGTGTTTGTCGTCAATTTTGGCAGGTAATTACTATTTGGACCGGATTTTTTTTTACCAGATTTCTTTATTGCTGTTCTTTAGACAACCACATTTCATCCGTGAAACATTTGATCATTTTATTGCCTATTTATGACTGACTACATCAGATAAATGAGATCAATTTCTGACGAACGTTAAGACTTGCATTACTTTGATTTCATTCTCAATTACACCGTAAGAAGTAATCTAATCAAGTACTTGCTTTCTTGTAAATTGAGTATTTTGCAATATAGAGTGAGTGGTTTATCCAAGTGAGTGGTCCTAGTTTGAGTTAGACCAAGTGTAGATACCTAATGATCCATGAGTAGCAAGTGATGTGCCCACATTAGCTGCCAAGGTTGAGTTTCGAGAAAGGTGTGCCGAATGAGTTGTCCTACTATTAGTTGTAGGTACTTTTATCTTTTTCTTGGAGTTTTTTTTTTTCTCGTAATTTTCCCTGAAATGATTAGGTTGTGTCTTTACTTAAGCTCATAAGAGGTTAGCATTACTTTTTAATTTATTGTGTTGTTATTTCCTCATAATAGGTATTAAGTTGTATGTACTAGTAAAAAACTCGTTAATTTTGGATGTATTCACATTTTGTATCTAAATTTACTTGCTTTAATTTCATCATTAACTTTTGATATGTAGTTTATGTTATTTATTATTTTTTACAAGCTACTTTTTTTATAAGTTTTTGTTTATATACTTATCAATTGATTATATTTTCTTATCACTATTTTCACACTCGTATTTATTTGACACTTATATATCATCACTAGTGCTCTATATTTATCACTTTTTTATACTCATTTTATCGCATGTCAGGTTTACTATCTTTACACTTTATTCTCATTCTTATCCTTTCGCTCTTTATTGTTGTGTGTTTTTATTTTTTCATTGTTTATTTTATTATAATTACTCTTCAATTTTTTTTTTTTATTTAAAACATTTTCTTAAAAATCGAAAGTGCTTGGTAACTTTCTTTTTTTATCAGATCTATTTTTTAACTCACAAATTTTTTTTTTATTTTTTATTTACATTATTTTTTTCTTAATTTTTACTTTTTTATCTTTAATTACTTTTTTTATTTTATAAATTTTTTATAAAATTGGTATGTATTGTATTGAAAAAAACTAGATTGCTTGATATTATTTATATATTTTCTTATCGCTGGTTTATGTATATATTTTGTATTATTTCTTTATAACATTTTAACATTTTTCATTTACCTTTACTAAGCTAATCATTCTATAATCAACTATGAGGTTTCCACTCTTATATTTATTTCTTTTATATTGAGTGGATTTATTGTTATGTGTGTCTCTTTGTTATCTGTTCTATTCGTCTTTTGGGTGACTTGCTGATGTGTAACTGTATTACTTTAACTACTTACTGTGTTTATTTATTTATTTTGTTTTAAACTGTATTTTATTATCGCACATTTTTATTAACTATTACGATTCTTAAAGTCATGTATATTTCAGTGTAATATTATTAAGTAGGTGTTATCTCTTCACATTTTTTTTGCATTTGTTTGGATAAGTAATGCTTTTTTTTGTTTTTTTATCTGAATGACGGCAATATCGAAGCGTTTTTTATGCATTACAAATACATGTTTTTTGTTTTATTTTCTTTTTATATGTTAAAACCTTGTTTTGTTTTTTAATGACGTGTGACTCACATTTTCGAAATAATTAATCTATTTTTTTTTTTTATATCATTATTCCTTTCAATGTCTATGAAATTTTTAAATCAATTATGAAGTGTCTTATACCGTTCTCTTGGGTGATTTATGTTTATTCGTCTTTTGTTGTATCTTTGCTTTTTTACTGTCTTTTGTTTTTATTGTTTACTTTCATTTTTACTGTGCTTTTAACTATAATTTTTTATGTCTTTATCTCACTTTTATTACACATAACCATTCAGAAATTTCTTCAAATCGTTCTAAAATTCCTTATATCATTAGATTTTACTTTCACCCATTGGTGGTATTTTTGTATGTCTTAGCGGAGAACAAGCTTTATATCTGCTTTTATGGCTTTGCTTTGTTGTGCTTAATTTTCTTTGTTTTTTATCTCTGTGCTTAACTTTGTTGCCGAGCCCTTCTCCTTGTTTTAAATATCTTTTCCTCTTTCTTTTTTGAAAAGCTTTTTCTTAATATAAAAAATTAAGTTTATATATTCATTCAACTATTTATATTTTTATTTTTTTTAATCTTTTTTTTTTATTTATTTTTTTTTATTTTATTATTGTTTTTTTTTTTATTTATTTATTAATATTTTTATATTTTATTTTATTATTTTGTTTTATTACTTATGTGTTTTAATTATATAAACGACTTGTAATGATTATATTTATGAATTTTTCGATATAAACTGATTATTACATGCTTAATTTTTATTTATTTTTTTTTTTTTTATTTTTATTATTTATCTATTTATTCTTTTGTTATGTTTGTTTTTTTTATTTTTTTTTTTGATTTATTTTAATATTTATTTTTTATATATTTTTCCTTTCAATTTTATTAAATTTTTATTTTGGATATTAATAATTTTTAGTTTTATTTTATTTTCATGCTCTCCAACTAAATCTGAAATATAATTATATCTCATTTTTATTACTACACTATTTGTTAATTAATGTACACTTTTAATATTTCTCTACTTTTCCATATTTTTAATAATCTTTAATCATTTATCTATTTCTCTATAATGTTCATCTTTACTTTTTACTTTATTACTCATTTTTTTATTGTCATTTTATTTTATTTTTTTATTTTTTTTATTTTTTTTTATCTCACACACTTACACTTGACTATATATTTCTTTCATCATCATTTACACTTATTTGATATTTATACTCTTTATCATCATATTTATGAATTTTTATTATTTATCCATTTGACTCCTCTACATTTTTATCTTCATTATCTCTCTCCCTTTTTTTTTTTTTTTTTAACTGAAACACAGATTTTTCATTTTACACTCACACACAGATTTAATTACACTCACACAGATTTACTCACTTTAACACTCGACCACAGATAGTTTTAATTACTATCACTCACAAGATTTACTTACTCACACTAGCCACAGAGATTATATACTAACATTACATCAACACACAATCACTCAACGACAAACTAACAGCACACCAATTTTCACACACTAAGGTTAACTTATTCAAACATCTTATTTGATTAATTAATAGATGAAAGAAAATTGAGATGACATGAATTGAAATGTTCTAGAGTGATTTCAATTTTTAATAAACTTCTATAATAATCAATCAGTACTTTGAACAAAGATTTTTATAACTGTTAATATAGTACTTTTTTGTTTCATATAAATATTTTTTAGACCCAGCAGTAGTTTTAACAACACTTTTAAGGCTCCATCACTACAGCAAATGTTTATTAAAAACATTAATATTTTTATTTTATTGTTATTAATATTATGTACTATATAAGCAATAAATCAGTAAATCTAAGTTAAAGTGACCAGCCCTAGCACGTACCTCTACAATCAAGCATGCTCAACGTTGTTTTGTTTCTATTGACTTACTGTTTAACATCATCTTTAGCCCTGTACATAAGTATTAATAAAACAATAAGTTTTACTCTCGTGATTAACATAACATTGTATTTTATTAAATCATTCTAAGTTTTTTATTTAAAAATAACCATTATTCACTTACATTTATATTATTCACTCGATTTTAACTAAAAATATATCAAAGTTTTTTAAATAATTTCGAGAGGTTTTCTTTATTAATTAATTCTTATTAATCCTATGTACATTGACATCCTCGCACGGAAAACACAACAACCCGCACTGTTCTTATTCTGTATTTGTAAACTGGACTCTCTCAGTAAAAGTGTTGAATACTACTTTTAGGTCTAATTTAGGCAAATCCTTTTTTGTACCCTGAGTAGCGAATTTAAGCCTAATTCCAGTCAAAATATATATTCATAACTGACCTTTTTCTTGTAAAATGAGTGGGCACATAAACTACGTTAGGTATCCACTAAATTTAGTGCCTAAATTGTAGAGATAAGCCTTTTTGTACGATTGGTAATTTTACATTTAATCCTAATACTATAGATATAAGGTCAAAGGTAAGTTTCCGTATAGACCAAGATTCAATTGTTATATATTATTTTATAAATATTATTTATCAACTGAAACATGTTGGATCGGTAGGATCCTTTAAATCACAATTAAAAAGGAAAATGTTTTCCCTTACTTGTGATTGGGTCGGAGTGTATAATCCTTTTTATCTTCATTATGAACCTTCGTAATGTATGATTAGGTCGAGAATTTATTATTTTTTCCGTCTTTTAATATTAACTTTGTTCTTTAAAACTTGTATTTGAGTAAAGGTGTGTGTTTATTATCTTTTAGACCCAAAAACTCATTTTAAATTCATAGTCATTTTAGCTGTTAAGCTGTGCAAAGTTTCTGATTTGTATTAAAGTGTTTTATTTTTTTTACTAAGTGTACTATCATATGTATAATAAATACTTACATTGAGGAATATATTATAACTTTCACTAGAATACGATAATAATATAATTCACAAGTTCATAACTAACCACACCAAGGGCTCAGCTCATAGAGCCCCCGCAAAGCAGCAACCCCTAGCCAATAATAAAAACCATCCGCTGGTGCTGATCTGCCGCGTCCGCGCCGCCGCATTGCGCCCGCAGGCGCAATATTATCCCGTTCCCGCCCGCCGCGGGTGCCCGCAGGCGCAGCGCAATATTTCCGCGTAACCTCCGCCGCGTGCGCCCCGCAGGCGCAATATTCCCACGCACGCGAATTATTATTTAGAACACACATCCAACACACACACGCACAATACACACACACCCCACATTACACTCACGACAACAAACACACACATCACACACACCACACATACACCCTCTCAACACACACACCACACACCACAACTCACTTACACCTATTCAAATATTATGTATAAAACATTTTATTTTTATTTTAATTTATCTTAATTTATTTACTTCATGCCTATGTTATTATTATTTAGAATACTACACCATACACAATATCACACACGCTACACATATCACCACACAACACACCACATATCATTCCACACACACCACACACAGCGTCACAACTGCACACTCCACTCTACACATATAGCGTATATTTATTAAAAAACATTTTAAATTTTATTTTATTATAAATCTTAGTGTTATTTACTTCATGCCTATTGTTCTTATTATTTAGAACACACATACATACAGAAAACATGCACCTCACGCACAACCACACACACACACAACACACACCCACACACACATTACACACTTACACTCGGCGGTAATCAGCTCGATATTGTTGATCCCTCACTTGAACGCCTCGGGGCCGTGGATGCATAACGCTGGATGTCTCAGTTTGATGCCTCAACTTTGATGCCTCAAGTTTTTATATGCCTCAACTTTGTACCTCAGCTTTGATACATCAGCTTTGATACCTCAACTCTTAATTACTTAGCTTTGTACCATGTCTCAACTTTGTCGCCTCAACTTTTGATGACTCATCTTTTGTTGTCTCATCTCTGATACCACCTATATTGATGATTCAGCCTTATAAGCAAGTTACAACTTCGCCATGAGACACTTTACACACTTAACACATATACACACATACCCTATTATCTTCTTATTTCACACATACGCACATACACATAGACGCTTACGTTCACCCATAGACACTTACACTCACCCGCCCACACAATATATATATTATAATATATATTAATATATATTATATATATATATATATAATATATTATATATATATGTATATTATAATATATATTATATATATATAATATATATATAATATTTATTACTATATATATATAGTATATAATATATTATATATATATTATATATATATATTATATATATATTATCATTATTTAATATTATATATAATTCAGTAATTCGCCCGGAATATTGCGCCTGCGGCGCAGACGCGGGCGGGAGGTTTACCGCGGAATTATTGAAGCCTGCGGGCGCAGCACGGCGGGCGGAGAACGCGAAATATTGCGGCCTTATTAGCGGGCGCACGCGGCGGGACGGGGACGCGTGGGGGTGAGGGGGGTATGGGGTGAGATGGAGGGAGCACCACGCGGGGTGCGGGGTTGGCTTGCTTGCGGTGGGGCTCACTGCGAGTCCCTGGGTGGGTTAGTTTTGAATCTATGTTGGAATTAATTATTATCTATTCTACGCGTGAAAGTCATAATTATTCCCTCAATGTTAAAGTGATTTATTATCTAAATAATTGAAATACACATTAGTTTAAAAAATAAACACTATTATTGACAAACAAAGCAAACTGATGTGCACCGCTTAACAGTTAAAATGACTATGATTTTAAAAATGAGTTTTGGAGGTATAATAAAAGATAAATAACAACACCACCTACCTCACTACAAGTTTAAAAAATCAAAGATTAATTTCAAAAGAACGATAAAAATAATTTCTCGACCATCCACATACGAGGTCATATAGAGATATAAGCGATTTACTACCGACAATCACAAGTAAGGAAAAAATTTCCTTTTTACCTGCTTAAAAGGATCTTACCGGTTATACCAACATGTTTCAGTTTGAAATAGATTTATAAAAATAATACATAACAATAGATTTCTTGTCTATTACGGGACTTACTTTTTGACCTGTATTAGGATATAAATTAGCCCGTCTACAAAAAGGCTTATCCTAATTTATAAGCCTAAATTTAGGCCTAACTAGTAATTGCACATCATTTTAGCAGATAAACGGTCCGTTTTAATGAACATATATTTTGACCTGCTGGGAATTAAGGCTTAAATCGCCCGGGTTAACAAAGGATTATCCTAAATTTAGACCAAAATTTAGGCCTAACGTAATTTACAGAGAGAGGTTCATTTTCGTATCTGTAAGCAGTGCGGTTGTTGTGTTTTTTCTGCGTCATACTTGAAAATACAGATAATAATATAAATATAATAAATAAAGAACCCGAATATTAAAAAACTTTGAAATATTTTAGTTATAATTGGAGTGAATAATATAAATGTAAGTGAATTATTATTTTTAAATTAAAAACTAAGAATGAATTTTAATTAAAGTTTTTTTAAGTTCTTAGAGAAGAAACTATTGTTGTTATTTTCTACTATTAATGGCTAAGATGGAATTGTAAAAGCAAGTAAGACAATAGAAACCAAAACGTGGCAATAGCTTGATGGTAGAGGGTGTGCTAGAAAAAGAGTTAATTCATATTCTGATTTATCAGTCGTGATTGGCAGGTTCCTTTCTTTTTTTAATTAAAATTTTCATAAAATTTTTCGTAAAGTTATTTTAAAACTGGATAGTTATAAAATTTATAAACAAAAAAGTATAACAGTTAATAAGAAATTGCTTTGTTCAAAGATGAATGATTTTTATAAAATGAACTCTAGAAACTTTTAAAGTAATTTTAGTTATATTTGAAGAGTAATATTAAATGTACGTGTTTAAAATTAAAACGATAAAATGTTTACAAAGTTACAGTTTATATGTGTAAGTGCGTGTGCGTGGTGTGTGTGTGTGTGGTGTTGTGTGTGTGGTGTGTGTGTGTAATCTGGTGCTGAGTGTAAGAAAATCTGTGTGTGTAAGTAAATCTGTGTGTGAGAGTGTAAGTAAATCTGTGTGAAGTGTAAGTAAATTCTGTGTAGTGTGAAGTAAATCGTGGTGTGGAGTGTAGTGGTAAATGTACAGTGTCCTATGGAATAATGTAAGTGTTCATAGTGAATGTTGCTGTTAGTATCAATAGTGAATGTGTGTATAATGTCATAGTGTTGTGCTGGTGTTGTGTGTGACCGCATGTGTATAAGTGGTAAATGTAAGTGTCTATGGGTAATGTAAGTGTCATAGTGATGTGTATAAGTGTTATAGTGAATGTGTGTATAGTGTAAATGTGTGTGTGTTGTTTGTGTGTGTGTGTGTGTGTGTGTGTGTGTGTGTGGTGTGTGTGTATGTGTGTTCTAAATAATAATAACAATAGGCATGAAGTAAAATAACACTAAGTATAATAATAAAAATAAAAATAAAATAATAAAAATAATAAATAACACTAAGTATAATAATAAAAATAAAAATAAAATAATAAAAAGTATTAAACAAAATAAAAAACATAATGTTAATAAATATATGAGTTAAAACAATAAAGCAGAAAGTTAAAACAGTAAAGAGGAAAGTTAAAAGCAGTCAAGCAGAAAGTTAATAGCAGTAAAACCATGAGTTAAAGCAGTAAATAATATGATTAAAGCAGTAAAGCAGTAAAACCAAAACATTACTAATCCCCCTTGGTGTACCGGGCGCTCGCACTACTGTTTATCTGATTTACTGATTTAAGTAGTAATGTTAATGTAATATTGTGAGTTAAAGCATAAACCATATGAGTTAAAGCATAAAACATGAGTTAAAGCAGTAAAAAGAAAAGTTTAAATGCAGTAAAGCAGTAAAACATAAAAGTGCATACTAATCCCCCCTGGGTGTTAGGTAACACCTCTACTGATTTCTGATTTACTGCTTTAAGGTATGTATAAATGTTAATAAATATGTGCGTTAAAGCAGTAAACATATAAGTTAAAACAATAAAACATGAGTTTAAGCAGTAAAACATAGTTAAAGCAGTAAAGCATAAAACAAAAGCATACTAATCCCCCTGGGGTTAGGTAACACCTCTATTGATTTACTGAAATTTTAAACTGCTTTAAGGTATGTAATGTTAATAAATATGTGCGTTAAAGCAGCAAATAAAACATAAAAGTTAAAACAGTAAAACATGAGTTAAGCAGTAAAACATGAGTTAAAGCAGTAAAGGCAAAGTAAAAACAAAAAGCATACAATCCCGCTCTGGTGTTAGGTACACCTCTATTGACTTTACTGATTTACTGCTTAAGGTATGTAATGTTAATGTTTTTAAATAAAATTTTCGTACAGTTGTTAGTAATAAAATGTTTATATATAAGGCACTCCACTTTTCTCTTACATACAATTTTTAAAAATTTATCCTTAAAAAGTATTAAGTAAAAGTATTAAGTAAAATAATGTTAATAAAATATATGTGTTAAATTAATGAGATCTGTAATTGAGTTACAAGTTTAGATTCCGCGAAATTATGTTCTTTAATAAAAAAATGTTTAAGTAAGAAATAAATGGATGAGGCAACAAACTTGAGCTTCGAGTGTGTGAGTGTAAGTGTAAGTGTAGCTGTGCGTGTGAGTGTAAGTGTATATGGGCTAGTGTAAGTGTCTATGGGAGTGTAAGTGCTTATAAGTGTTATAAAATACTAACTCATAGTAGGAAAAGCATTCTAGCCAGATTGGTAATGTACACCATTCGGTTCCTATACCTTATTACCTATGGGTAGACACCCATATTAGGGCTATTCGGGGCTTAGGGAAGGCTAGACAAGGCTTGAAAAAAGTGGCACTCAGTTGGAACTATGTGGCACTCACTTGGCACTCTGTGGCACTCACTGAGCACTCATGCAATCTCACTTGGCAACTCCCTGGCAAACTCACTGGCAACTCATCTAATACTCATAGAAACTAATAGAACATCCTAGATACTTCTTACGGTGATTGGAACCATCAAAGTCATCAATTTAGCGTGGGTCAAAATTGACCCATGGTATTGGCAAGGTCAAAGGCGAAATATCCTGGTCAAACAAGGTTAAGACGTCAATAAAAGGGGCTAAGTCCTAAGGAGGACAAAAAATTAACCGTGGGTCCAAAATTGACCCATGGGACCAAAGGGTTGGCATGTGGTTTGTACGTGGATATAAGTGTAAAATGGTAAGTGTCTATGGTAAATATGTAAGTGTCTAGTGAATGTGTGTATAAAGTGTCATAGTGTGTGGGTGTATAAGTGTAAGTGTGTGTGTGTGTGTGTGTGTGTGTGTGTGTGTTGGTGTGTGTGTGTGTGTGTAGGTGTTCAAGTTAGGATAGATCCATACATGCGTACACGTTAGGAACGAAATATGTGATCGGGTGGGCCACGAGTGGGCATAAAATTGGCGTGGGCCAAAAATGAACCCATGGTATATGGCAAGGTAAAGCCCGAAATATCATGGTCAACAAGGTAAAAGAACATCGAAATTAGGTTAGGTGAAGGTGTAAGGCCCTAGGTGAAGGCTGGCTGGAGGCTAGGTGTAGGTGTAGGGTAGGTACAGGCTGGGTGGAATCTAGGTGTAGGATTGTAGACTAGGTTGAAAGGATGGGTGGAGGCATGGGTTGGTAGGTGTAAGGCTAGGTAAGGCTAGGTGGTAAGGCTGGGTCTAGGCCTATGTGTAGGCTGGGTGTAGGCGGGTGTAGGCTATGTGGAGGCTTGGGTGTAGGCTATATGGAGGCTAGGTGTATGCTAGGTGGTGTGTGTGTGTGGTTGTGTGTGTTGGGCGTGCGCCCGCGTGTGTAGATTTACCGAAATATCAAAAAATAGGGCTTAGCCCTTCGAAGGGTGGCAAAAATTAGGGTGGCCAAAATGGACCCATGGATGACCCAAAGGGTTTGTCGAAAAAATTAGGGTGGGACATGTACAACGGTTGCTGACCGCACCGTTTGGCGGCATACCCTTCTTCGCAGGGGTTGCAAAAATTACGTGTTGGCCGAAAAAATTCGGGTGGGCCAAAATTGACCCATGGAAGAACAAAGGGTAGCCAAATAACGTGGGCAAAAATGACCCCACGGAAGTCAAAGGGTAGCAAAACATTACCGTGGGCAAAAAATGGCCCACGGTCGAAAAATTTAGGGGGCGTAAAAATAGGGGGGTAATACGTACAACAACGGTTGCTGACGCAACCGTTTGGGGCGCAACCCTTCTTCGAAGGGTTGCCAAAAAACAGGGTTGCCGAAAATAATTTTAGGGTGCCAAAAATTTGGGTTTCTCAAAAAAATTGGGTTCTCAAACAATTAGGGTTCTCAAAAATTAGGGTTCCTCAAAAAATTAGGGTTCTCAAAAAATCGACTTCCCCTAAAAGGACAAGGTCAGGTAAAATTTGGGTTCTCAAAAGAAATCCGGGTTCTCAAAAAAAAGGCAAGCCCAAATTTAAAGGTAAATAAGAATTCATTTGCACACAAAGGTGAAAAGGTCAAAAAGGTCGCGGTCAAAAACACGTGCAAAAAAGCCGTCCCCCCACAAGCGGTGTCCAATATACCCCCCCTACTACTCTCTTCACACGTTTTCCTTCAAGACTGGACCATACGTCACAACAACACACAATACCTTATCCTTTTCAAACTTAATTTAACCATTAGAATTCTAGTGATTTCGCACACAAAAAGTCTACCATAGCTCTATACCACAATCAATACTTCGAAAAAATTGGAAAGCTCCTGTACTGAAGAAAAATGTACTGAAGAACCAGCATCACATACATATTCACACTAACACAACTCATTTTCATACTGTTCTTTCATCTTTGTTTCTAGATACATCAAGCTTCAAATCAATAATTATTGCCTTTTCTAAATCATCATCACACGATCTCTTACCCCTTCTCCTCAACCAATTTTAATTTCTCATGACTTCCAAGTACTCAGTATAGTAACATACGATCCTAACAATTTCGCCAGAAAATTTACTGCAGTTTTCTATAGCGATCACGAACTCAATCTTGAGCTGCATTTGAGACATTCCTAAATCACACACACACACGAGATAGGTGGGTAGTGGGAGCCAACCCAACTACCCCGTCCCTTAGTCGCCTCTACGACACGCAGGACAGTACGATTGTGAGCAATTCTTATTCTCCCCCACACATAGAAAAGGAGGTTATTTAGTGTACTTTAAGTCCTGTTCATAATGCTTGGAAAATTGGTGTATCAGTAATAATGTTTGCCCTTGGAGGATGAACGTGTGTAAATAAGATATATGTAAAAACGACAAATAAGAGAAAGGCGCACCATAAATACCTAGGGAGGTAATTTTCAATCGCTTCCAAGAGTTTGTACGTGTACTCTCTCCTCATATATAATGTATAGATTATATTATATATATATATATATATATATATATAATTATAATATATTAATTATATATTATTAATTATGTATTTTTAATAATATATATATATATATATCATTATATATATATAATATTATATATTTATTAATATATATATATATATATATTATATATATTATATATATATATATATACTTTTTTACTACCTTTTGACGTGCTTTATCCCATATGCAGGGGGTAACACGGGGGGAACCACCGAGCAATCGACACGTTTTGAAGGCCGGCTATCCAAACCAGCACCACCAACGTGGTTTCGCAGTCGAAGTTTTTAATTCTTCGCCCTCAACCCAGGTAGAACCAAAAACTTCCAACTGCTACGCGGAGGATTTGAAATATATATATTATATATATAATAATTATATAATATTTATATATATATATATATTATATAATATTATATATATATAATATATATTAATATATATTATATATATATATATATATATATATATATATATAATATATAAATATCTATCATATATATAATATATATTATAATATAATATATATATTATATATATATAATAAATTAATATATATATATATATATAATACTATATATTATATATAATATATATATATATTTAATATATATATATGATATAAATATATATTATCTATATTATATATATATATATATATATAAATCTGCCACGTTTAGTTATAACCGTCAATATGTTAATCTAAAAAACTATTAGCTACAGTAAAACGAATACATTGGGTAATGCTGGTCCAATTTTAGTTGCGAAAAAAAAAAACGATAACCAAAAAAAAAAAAAAAAAAAAATAAAAAAAATTCATATCTCAAAAACTACAATAGCATAGCGCGAGGGAATACATTTTTGTAATCCTGGTAAATTATTCACTATATATGAAAATGGCTTTATACGGACATCACTAGAGGGCTCGAGCCGGACCGGGAAACATAGGGGGGGGGACGTTTCCATAACCCGTAGGGGAAAGGGGCGGAGGAACCCCGCGCGACACCCAAATACCAAAGCGGGGGTTCCGGAGACCCTCCCGAGGGGGGGAATTAGTCCTACCCCGTTAGTTTTCCCGGAAAGGCGAAGTAGACACCCGAACTCCTGCCATCTATTGCGGTATAAATACCCTTCGGGGTATTCTTTAGTAAAACAAAAAAAAGGCAAATTTAATAGAAAGTCATTTATTATAAGGAGAAACCAATAAAATAGGTTCTTTTACACACCAAAAAAGGTCTCTTTTACAATAAATAGGTCTACTAAAATAGGCCCTTGTTAATCATATTAACTATAATTATTAACAATAATTTTTTTTATTTTTTTTTATTTTTTTACATTTTTCCTATGTGAAATTTTTACCCAGGATTCCAAAAATGTATCCTTTTCGCTGTAGCTATGTAGTTTTTGAGATTTGTTTTTTTTTATTTTTTTTTTTTTTTTTTTTTTTTTTTTTTTTACATTTCGCACTAAAATGGACCAGCATTCCCCAATGTATTCCGTTTTATACTGTAGCATTAATAGTTTTTTAAGATACATATGACGGTTTACTACTAAACGCTGACCTATAAAATCTTGCCTGCTCAGACAATATGAGACAGAATGATAGGTATAGTCATATGTAAAAGAAAATTCGGAAACTTTCCCACAAAACTATCTCGTCCAATATTTCCCAACATTTTGGAATGTTTTCGATCCGAGTTATACATTTTTACTGCGGGATATCTTCTTTCTTTATAATAATGTCTTCAAACCTTCAGAGACATTATTAATTAAATTTTACAACAAAAGTATCTAAAC
>JABUQX010050660.1:22500-25000 GCA_015478945.1 Trachelipus rathkii
AGGAGGATTAGGTAAGGTTATTTGATGCTACACGCGCATATCTTTGTTGAGGTGAGTGTGTGTTTGGATTGAAAGAGATGTGTGAGTGATCGTTAAAATTTCTGGGATGTTGTAAATTTTTTTTGTATCAGAGTGCTTCTCAAGGCAGAAGGACTCGGGATAGTCTCCTTCGAAATGTCTAAAGTGACTAAAAAGTGATAGAAGAGATGATTTAATTGTTGTCCATATAGACTGAATTTTACATCTCCGTTAGTAACGTTCTTCGAAGAAATTAATGAGCATGCTAGAAAGGGTATTGGCTGAATTGTTCTTGACTAAGAAGAAATAAGATGCGTAGTAACAGGAATTTTCTCGACTTTTAAAGTAATAGATAGAAGTGTATGTGATGAGAGTGTGAGAAGACTGACAGTGTCTGAGCTCAAATATATCCACTCTATTAATATATATATATATATATATATATATAATATATATATATATATATATATATATATTATATATATATATATATATATATATATTATATATATAATATATATATATATATATTATATATAATAATATATATATATCTATATAGTATGTATATACACAAGGGGGGCCAGGGGGGCGCATGGCCCCCCTCCGAAATTTTTAGTGCACTAAAATTTTTAAGTATCATTTCATTAATAATAGCATCTTAAAGTTTACAGAGCCTAAATTAATTTAAAATATTTCCGTTGCTGGCCGAGCAAATCTTTCGTAAGTCCCTTTGTGGCGTATTTTCTAGACACTAAAAAATTTTAAGTATAATATCCGTTAATAATATAAAAAAAGGTTTGGGGGGGGGGGCAGAAGGTTAAATTAGGTATTATATAATTCGTCCCTGCTGTCAGGAACAAATGCTCGCTAAGTCCTTTGGGAAGTTTTTTAGATCACGAAAATTTTCAAGTATCGATATCCGTTAATATAATAATAAGAGCAATAAAGGAAAAAATTGTCACAAAGCCATTTATACCACTGCTTTTTGCATTTGCTTATATTTATGCCTCAGAATATTCGAAGTGCAATAGAATAATATCAGAATGTTGTAAATTTTTTGTAAGGTGCTGAGAAAGAAAAAGTTTTTGAAAGCAAAAATAGTAACTTATTTCCTAATAGAATGAGATTAAAAGTTTGCGAAACTAAGCTGGTGAAAACGGCATGAAATCGGTTTTATTATTTAAAGAGATGATAAACCTGATAATAGCAGCTTTAGAACAAAAAAAAATATGTGAAGTTGGAGATCATTAAAAAAAAACTACCTTAATTCTAAGCAATGTTTATAGTGCATCTTTTCTGGTTTCCTTTTTGTTTTCAATAGACTATAAAGTTTAACATACAACCTTTCTAAACGATTGCAGACGCACGTTATTGATTTGGTGAGTGCATATATTGAGGTGAATCTAGTTCAAACTAAACTTGAAAACATCAATAAAAATGGCAATAATTTTTTAGATTTCAGTAGATGTTTGAAGAAATGTGTAAGCGCATCTTGAATCTAAGCTGGGTATATGAAATTGCTTGGTACAAGATAATTAACAAATTGCAAAAATACAGACCCAACATTCCTACTTTCGACCCACAGACTTATTATCGCCCATCCATTTTTATACAATATTTGGATGATTTAATATCAGCAATTAGGAAAGAGGTTATAAATCATAAAGGAAATTATTCTTTTCCCCCCCCCCCCCCTTTTGCCCCAAAATTTTTTTTTTTTGGGTTTCCCCAAATCCGAAAAAACAGGGTTTAAATGTGCCAATGAGAAGATAAAGATAGTAACATTTTACAAAGAGAATCTCGAAAGCCCAATTGAGGATTAAGTAAAAATCAGAAACTGGGATTTATGGAAGTTGAAATGCATCACAAAAGCACAGATCGTCCAAAAACAGCAAGAGACGAATTAGTTTCTTGTTCGAAGTCAGCAATTTACAAATATTTACATCTGTTACAAATACTGGAAATTTTACCCTGTCTACTGCTTTAGTAGAAAGAAGCTTTTAAACATAATGACGCCTGAAGAAACCTTTCAATTTGAAAATACATTTTAGTGAAAGACTTACTGTAATTTGCCTCCTGCTACATACAATCGAAATATGAACATAAACACTGACGATGTTATCTCGGAACTTTGCTTCACTATAGTTACTCATGCCCATCGATAAGTTAACATCAGGTAAGATGATTTTAGAAATTTATATAAATTTAAATCCATTTTTTTTAGAAATTTAATATTTGGTCCTCCACTTTATATATATATATATATAATAGTATATATATATATATATATATATATATATATAATATATATATATATATATATTATATATATCATATTATATATATATATATAATATATATAATATATATATATTATATATTATATATATTTATATTATATAATATATATTATTATATATATATATATATATATAATATATATATATATAGTACTATATATATATATATATATATATAT
>JABUQX010050660.1:30000-32500 GCA_015478945.1 Trachelipus rathkii
TGTCCGTTAATGTACTGAACCTCCTTGTGATGGCGCTAGAAGAATCAAGGAAGTCCTCTCCTGCTCCCAAATGGTTTGTGTTTTTTTTAACGAAAGTAATTTTTGTAAGTAAAAATTTAATCATATAATTATTAAAAAAAAAAAAAAAAAAAAAAAATTAGTTAAAATGTATTATAATTCGGCGCAGAATGATGTTGTAGAATAATAGAAAATCAGATAGACTTCTTTTGATTATATAATAATTGGAAGAATCTTGAGTATATTTAAATAAACGTGTGTTTACAATGTGTAAGGAGGTGGGAATCCCCTATCCTTCGGTACTCTTATCCCCCCAAATTGGGAGGGAAAGAAGGTTGAACTTGTAAATAAAACTTTAAGAAACGCTTGTAAGACGGACTTTAAGGAGATACCGTTATTATCCATATAATAAGATTCCTTCTCTGAGGAAGAAAATTGTAACTTGGTATTTTTAGAAATTTTAAAATTTAGAATTTTCAAATAGCTATTGTGCAGACCTTGAGTCTGTGGGTATATTTACATGCGTGGAGATCTCCATATTTTAAAAAAATTATTGTATTTTATTTATTAAGTATGATAATTAGCAGAGGAAATTCGATTCCTCTGAGTAAAAAAAATTTTAATGAAATTATTATAAATTATTTATATACGAATTTATTTTGTGTGTCAATAGTAAAATCTATCTGATTAAAGTTATTTTTATAATGTTTTATGGTGCCGATTAATGATAATACATTTTCCGAATTATTATGAAATCATATTTAAAATTTATCTGAAATAAAGAGAGAAAGATAACTTTCGTGAGGCATACCATAAGTGGGAGGAGTTATGAGCTCTTGTTGTCCTCTGACGTCATCACGAGAGGGTGCAGGTCTAAAGACAGGCGATATATGCTGTTAAAAAAAAAAAAAAAAAAAAAAAAAAAAAAAGAGAGAATTGGAGTGCGACTAAAAATGAAATAAATTCTACGGAATGTTTTTGCCGACTTTAAAATTTTAAAAAAATATATTTTTTTTAGATTTGAAGGCTGGGTATTCTTGACTTAGCCGGGGATGCACCATATGTACTACGTATAGTTCTATATAAAATAATGCTTTTATAATCTTTAGTATATTTGTAAAGCTAGAACTCTTTGGAGGCAAAAGCTATTCTTATGAGAGGAGAAACACAGCTCCAACCGTTATGTATTATTATGTACGGTAAAATTACTTACATTTTATAAGATAACACACACAACTGTTTTTATTCTTTTTGTGTATATTATTTAAAATCTTAAGTCAGCCAATAAGAGTCTTTTCCCTGACCGGCAATATCGGACGCCAAAACGAGGGAAGAGTTAGTTCGGCCACGACATCAGAGCCGTTACCAAGTGTCCTGGGCATCGCCCAGGCACGCTAAAATCCATTATTTTTGTAATAAAATTAAAGGTGTTATATTATTATTAATGTTCTTATAATAAGATCTTTTGTAAGTGTCATTTGATACGCTAAGTTGATTCACCAGTGAATAAAAAGATAAAAATTATAAAGAACGGTGATGAAGATCGAGTAAGGAACATGGCATTATATTATTTGCCCCACCTTGCAAACTGTTCTAAAATGAAATGTATATAATATGGGGATTTAAGTATTCACGAAAATATATTTAAAGGGTCTGTGGCCCACTCCTGATTATTATACAAAATAAAATTCTATATTATTATGTGTGAAAACAACAATATGAAAAAGAATATTAATAAAGAAAATAACATCAACTATTTTTCTATACACCTTCCATCTTATTAATTAGTGTACCCGAGGGGGTGAGGGATTTAATTCTATGTTTATTTGATTAATGATCTCATCTACTCGCCTGGTACATATATATATATATATATATACTAAGAGTATATATATATATATATATATATATATATATATATATATTATGTTATATATATATATATATATATATATATATATATATAATAATATGTCAGTAGCCTAAGCTGACATCAGCAGGGTAGTATCTACAGTAAAACAAATTATATATTTGGAATCAGCGGTAAAATTTTAAGGAGATATTTTTATTATTTTTTTTATTATTTTTAATATTATTTTATATTATTATTTTATTATTATTTTATATTTTTCATCGGAAATATTTAAAAAAACAAAATTTTCCCCATTTAGGGGGCTCAGCTGACAGGGGGACAGAGGGTGGGAAGAAGTCCCCAACCGTCTTCCACCGGGGAGGCTACAGATCTCTGACCTGCCATCTTTGGTGGTTTACCCTATGGTATTCCTTAGTTAAAAAAAAGAATAATTTTACTTCCAAAACTTTGGTATTACTTAATTAAAGAAATACCATAGTAAACTGCAAAGATGGCAGGAGTCGGTCTCTCGGCCTCCTCGGTGGAAGACGGGGACTGTCCCCCTCTGTTCCCCCTCGTCGGCCTGACTTCTAAAGGGGGAAAAATTTAATATTTCCAACGAATAAATGC
>JABUQX010050660.1:37500-42500 GCA_015478945.1 Trachelipus rathkii
TCTATTTTTGAATTATACTTTTTTTAAAAGGTTTACTAGTGAGCTGGATTCTTTTAAGTATTTGTTGTTAATTTTGTCAATGATGATTTCACCTTGTTGTAGATTAAAGTTGTTAGAGTTGCTTATAATAAATGATTCTGTGATTTTGCGAATTTCTGTATTTTGAATAGTTTTAATTATTTCTGGAGTATTTATATCTATACGATGGTTGCAGTTTTGTCTATGCTTTACTAGTGATGAACTTTGTTTATCTTTTTGTAAATCATGTTTATGTTGGCCGAATCTTGTAGTGAAGTTATTCGTTTCTCCAATATATTTGCTGTGACAATCTATACATTTAATTTTATATATTCCTGCATTTTTATTTGTATTGTTGGTTCTAGGTATTAGCATGCGTTTTAAAATCAAACTATTAGATTTAACTGTTTTTATCGAATCTGGTATATATTTTTAATTGTTTTTATTTGTATGTTTGGTATTGGTAAAACATTAGAGTAGTCATCATTGGTGGTGGTATTGATATTCATATATTTATTCTTTGCTTTTCGTAAGGCTATATTTATGTAGTTTGCAGGATATTTTAAGTTATGGAAGCTATTTTTTAGTAATTTTATTTCTTGTTGCAGATTTTCAGGGCTACAGAGCTTGTATGCTCTCAGGAACAGATTACTTAAGGTTGCAATTTTTATTGAAATTTCATGGTTTGAATACCAATGAATGTATGATGGTTTAAATGTAGGTTTTCTCCAAATTTTAAAGGTTGGAAATTGGTTCGTGTTCCAGTTTATTTTAGAAATTATCTCCGATGCTTTCACCACTCAAAAAGACCTTCAAAAGAAATTTAAAGCATATATACCAAATTTATCAAAGTTTTATGCATTGCCAAAGCTCCACAAAGAAAATATCCCATTGAGACCAATAATTTCCAACATTAATTGCACTACTCAAAATTTATCAAAATGGATTGCCAATATACTGAAACCACTAATAGGAAATATATCAGGTTCGCATTTAAAAAACTCTGAACAGTTTATTCAACGCATCAAAAATATAACCTTTTCAGAATTTCAAATACTAAGTTTCGACGTGACGTCTCTTTTTACAAACGTACCGATTGATTTCACATTAAATTTTCTAGAACCATATTTAAATCCAAAAAATAACCTAATTTCAATACAATTAAAAAACTGATAAATTTAACATTGGATCATGCATATTTCTCGTTCCAAGACGAATACTATAAACAAATATCTGGTCTCTCTATGGGCTCCTCTCTATCTCCAATCATGAGCAACATCTTTATGGAACTAATAGAATTTTATTACATAACTCCAGAATTTCCCACAATAACCTGGTTAAGATACGTCGATGATGTATTTACAATAATACCAAAGAATTTAAACATCGATACTATATTAAACTTTATTAATAATATACACAATAATATAAAATTTACAGTGGAAAAATCAATAAATAATCAGATAAACTTTTTAGATCTTCAAATAAACTGGAACACGAACCAATTTCCAACCTTTAAAATTTGGAGAAAACCTACATTTAAACCATCATACATTCATTGGTATTCAAACCATGAAATTTCAATAAAAATTGCAACCTTAAGTAATCTGTTCCTGAGAGCATACAAGCTCTGTAGCCCTGAAAATCTGCAACAAGAAATAAAATTACTAAAAAATAGCTTCCATAACTTAAAATATCCTGCAAACTACATAAATATAGCCTTACGAAAGGCAAAGAATAAATATATGAATATCAATACCACCACCAATGATGACTACTCTAATGTTTTACCAATACCAAACATACAAATAAAAACAATTAAAAAATATATACCAGATTCGATAAAAACAGTTAAATCTAATAGTTTGATTTTAAAACGCATGCTAATACCTAGAACCAACAATACAAATAAAAATGCAGGAATATATAAAATTAAATGTATAGATTGTCACAGCAAATATATTGGAGAAACGAATAATTTCACTACAAGATTCGGCCAACATAAACATGATTTACAAAAAGATAAACAAAGTTCATCACTAGTAAAGCATAGACAAAACTGCAACCATCGTATAGATATAAATACTCCAGAAATAATTAAAACTATTCAAAATACAGAAATTCGCAAAATCACAGAATCATTTATTATAAGCAACTCTAACAACTTTAATCTACAACAAGGTGAAATCATCATTGACAAAATTAACAACAAATACTTAAAAAAATCCAGTTCACTAGTAAACCTTTTAAAAAAAAGTATAATTCAAAAATAGACGATAATAGAACCAAGTAGCCAGAAAATAGGAAGTCGAAATTGCACCAAACTCTCTACAAGCTGCCTTAGTTCCTGACGAAGTGTGATGGATCGGATCCACGAAAGCTCGAACCTGTGTTTATATTTTAAAGAATATTTTAAATTACTTGTTTGTGACCTTATAATATGTATGTTTTATAAAGTATGTTCTATATAAAGTAACTCCTTCATAGTGTCTTCTTTATGTGGCAACCTCAAGGGAATAAAAAACTCAATAATATATAAGCTACGAGCATAGTAGCTACTGAAGAAATCACTATATATAGAGCATATATATATATTGTTATATGTTATATAGCATATTAAGGTTATATTATTATTATTGGTTATTATTATTGTTGCTATTATTGCATATATATATTTCTAACTTATGTTTTCAGTATCATTTTGGTTCCAGATATATATATATATAATATATATATATATATTATTATTATATATTATATAGTTGTTGGTTGAAGATGATATATTGAAGGTATATGATATATATATATATGTTATTATTATATATTACATATTATTATTATTATTATTATTATTACAGATATATTGTTATTATATTATATTATTATATACATACATATTATTTGAAGAATATAAAGATATGAGTTATTATATATATATATTATTATATATATATATATATATTATTATTATATTACATTATTAATTATTATATACATATTATTATTATTATTATATTATTATATATATATATATATATATATATATATACATATATATTATTAATATATATATATAGCATATATGATAGTTATATGTTATATGTTACAGCAGCATATAAGATGCTATACATGGGCTGGCTACGTTATGCTGTACATACATATTACATATATATATATATATATATATATATATATATAATATATATATATATATATAGTATATATATATATATATATATATATATAATATATATAATATATATATAGTTATATATATATAGTATATATATATATATATATATATTTATATAAAGATATATATATATATATATATATATATATATATAGCTCCCCTGACCTTTTCCTTCTCCAACACTCATTTAGTAGCGCCAAAACCTTCTCTCTCATCATGTCACAATCGTCTTAATCAACTCAACTGCTATTCCATCTTCTCCGGGAGCTTTATCATTTTTCATTTTCTTTATGGCTTCTTCTAGTTCTTCTCTAGTAATTTCATCCTCCGCATTCTCTTCATCATCCCTCTCCAGCACTCCTCCCGCTCTCCCTCTCCCTCTCCCTCTCCTTCATTTAACAGCTCATCAAAATATTCCGTCCATCTCTTATTTATTTCCTCTGGTTTCACCAGGGTTTCTCCCTCTTTATTCTTAATATTACTTGTCTTTTCTTCTGTGTTCTATATGTTCTTGCCATCTTAAATATCTTCTTCTTATTACCTGCTGCATCTTCTGCTAGCTCCTCTGCCATCTCCCTGGCTGCCTCTTTCTTTGCGTTTCTTTTCACTATTTCTGCCCTATTTCTAGCCTCTACATATTCTTGCCTTGATTGAACCATTCTCCTTTTTAACCATCTTCTCATTTTTGTGGTTTTTATCTTCACCGTCTCCTCCACCACCTCGTTCCACCATCTCGTGTGTCTCTTCTTTGTACCTCCCACATATCTGTATCCCAGCTCCTCCCCTGCTGCCTCCATTATCTTCTCTTGTAGTTCTGTAAAAATCTCTTCTCTATCTAGCTGGCTTATTTTCTCTCCTACCCTATTTCTATATGCATCTTTTTTACTCTGTTCTTTCAGGGACTCCACCTTTACTATCTTTCTCTTGTCTAAGGTATTATTCTTTTCTGTTCTAATTCTAAAGTCAGCCACCAACAGTCTGTGGTCTGAATCCATAGTTTCACCCGGCATGACCTTAACATTCAGTATCATTCTCCTATCTGAAGCTATTACATAATTTATTACCGATTTCTGATCAAACTCTCCTGTGTTGCTGTTCCATCTTTACCTGGTGTATCTATGCGATGCTCTGTGGTCAAAGTATGTTTTCATAGTATATATATATATATATATATATATATATATATATATATATATATATATATATATATATATATATAAAAATATATAAATAAGAATATATATATATATATATATATATATATATATATATATATATATATATATATATATATATATATATATATATATATATATATATATATATATATATATATATATATATATATATATATATAAATTTCCTAAATGGATAAAAATAAGAAATTCATTTTATGATCTAAGGGAAAAATCAGAAATGAGAAGATTTTATTTATTTTAAACTAAAGTTTGTGAAGTTTCAGAAAGTCGATTTTGTTTACTTTTTGTTATATGTATTATTAAGATTTTTTTTTCATTTTCTTTTCAAAATTATTTTATTTTGTAGTTAAATTATTTTTTCATTAGGTGTTTATAGAGTTAAATGAAAATTTAAACTAAAGAATACCATAGGGCAGATGCACAGCAGGTTGCCGAAAATGAATGACAGATCGTTTCGCTGAAGCGCGCTCGCTAAAATGAGCACTGGGTCGCGCGAGCGGTACCTTTGTAACAAGTTACTCGCGCTGCGCGCGAGCACATTAATATATATATATATATATATATATATATATATATATATATATATATAT
>JABUQX010050660.1:45000-65721 GCA_015478945.1 Trachelipus rathkii
GATACCTACAGAAAAGAAACAAAGCACCACCATCTTGTCCCAAAGATAGAGAGGGTCAAGTGAATTGGAAAGTGCAGAACAATTTATAAGCTTTTTGGCCTTTGATTCGACCCTATCCAATAACAGGGTGAAACCAGAGCCATCTCCCCTCCCTCCCAGATATGAGAGAAGTACTTCATAGAAGTACGGATGAGACCCTTGTATAGCTGTAGAACTGATAAGAGGAAAAAACGGATGAGACCCTTGGATAGCTGTAGAAACTGATAAGAGGAAAGAAGTCTCGTAATCTAAACAGAACTCCCAGCTTCTTTGAGGCCTCCCTAGCAACCATTGTGATGTGAGGTTTCCAAGGCGTTTTTTTGTTTATGTTAAATCCAAGGATGTTTATATTGTCAACAGGAGAGACTAGAGAACCATCGAAAGAAATAGGAAAGTTAGAAGTTATCTTAGAGATGGAGATTTATATAAGTTGGGCTTTTAAAGAATTGAATTTCACAAGGTTGAGACGACCCCACAGGAAAATTCTATCTAGAACAGCGATAATAGAATAGGAATTCAGTTGAAGAATGAAGGGTCGAATCATCGGCATATGAGTAGATAGAGTTAGATAAGCAACTAAGAAGATCTTTGATGAAAAGCAGGAATAAAGTAGGAGATAAGACAGAAAACTGAGGAACACCACCGTTGAGTTTAAATTGTATTTTGAATTTCTTGAATAAAAAAATTATGTAAATGCTATATTTAGCATTCTTTTAAATTATTACTACTGACTTTAGCACATTTTTCATTTTGATGTTACTTTGGGTTTGCTATGTTAGAGCAGATAAGGTTATTCTAAATATATATAGCATTAAAAATTTATTAAAATAATTTAAAATGCAATGTAAATCTATAATAAATCGCATAAAATAATTTCTAGCAAATATATAAGTAGGTAGCTGCTTGGAAAATGATCGCACCGACTTGCCTGGTCTTGGTTGTAATGTTGATGTCTCTACTCTTCTAGATGACCATTTTGCTCATCATCGCACTCCGGCCAAGAGCCAATCGTCGCTTGATTTCTGATGTTATATCCCAACCTCTATCAATCCTGGAGTCAAGATATATGAAATTTGAACCGTCACAATTTCATACTTTTTTATCTTTATGCAGCATCTACCGTTTTCGGAGGTTGTCATCATTTTTGTTTTCTTTATGTTCAGGCTTAGACCTACCATCTCCCTGTCCTCTTAAACTTTCAAGAAAAGTCGCTCCAAATCTTGATTGCTTTCGGCTAGTGTGGGTTGTGTCATTGGCGTATTTAAGGTTGCTGATGTTCCTCCTGCCAATCTTCACTCCAATACTGATGTCTTTTAGTATTGCCTTTCTCCTGATTGCCTTGGTATACAGGTTGAAAAGCTGCGGTGATAGAATACAGCCATGTCTATCTTATTTCCAGATTTAAAATCAGTCCGTATCACCGCATACAGTTCTTACTACGGCTTCCTGGTCCATGTAAAGCAGGGATGGCACGAAAAAAATCAAATTAAAAAAATCAACTGATTTTTTTACTTGATTTTTTATAAAGAAATCATGATTTTTTTGATTTTATTGATTTTTTTGATTTTTTTGATTTTTTTATTTTTTTTAATATTTTTTTTTTATTTTTTTGTATATTTAAGTGATTTAACTTCAATAGAAGAAAAAAATTAAAATAAAACTATATATATGAAGTTTTTAATATATATTTTTTCAATTTTCAACAAACTATTGGCATTGTAACCCGTAAGTCTGTAACATTCTTTAGTATTGCTGTTTCATTGTTTCCAATGTAAGATTTTGAACTCAGAGCTAGGGCCTACGGTTAAAAATTGAAAATTAATGCCAGATGCAGACTAATTATATATATTGTTTTTGTATTATGTCGTATATATATATGTTAGGTCCAGTATTTGAATACTTGTTATCAATTTTAGCACCCTTAATTAGAAAAGACATAGGATAATGGCTGGAGAGGGCGGCAACGATTAAAAGCAACGAGAAGGATAGATGTTTTGGCTTGAGGATAAGAATAGGCCGTGAAGTTGTCTAAGATAGGCCCATGCGGCTTTTTAACCGCTCTAGAATGTCCCAGTCAACGCCATAATATAATAGAATAATACATCTAAGAACGCATGGTCTCTTTTTTAGACTGTCCAGTCAACCAATTAAAATTAATAATTAAGAAGCGCATTGCCTCTAAAATGTCTCAGTCAACCCATAATAAATCATCAAATATAAGAATAGATTACTTAAAAAAAAGCCGCATGGGGCCTACTAGACTGGTCTCAGTCAATCAATATAATTAATAATTAAAAACTATAATTAGCCAATTGTTTGATACCTCTAGAGATGTCCCAGTCAACTCATTATAAATGAGAATAATACTTAAGAAGCCACAAGGTGGATTTAAGACTTCCAAGTAGACCATAAAAAATTAATAATTGAGAAGCGCATTGGGCCCTCTAAAGTGTCCCCGTCATTCCTGGTCATGAAAAATTTAAGAAATAATAATTTTTAATATAATGTGATGTATTAATGGATAGTATTTATAATTAAGAAGCCACATGGGCTACCTAGACTGTCACAGTCAACCAATAAAATTAATAATTAAGAATAGTAATTAAAAAGTGCTATTGGCCCCTTAAGATGTCGCAGTCAACTCCAAATAATTTAATAAATTAGAATAGATTATTCAAGAAGGCCACATGGCCTATCTGGACTTCGTCCTCATCACCATAATAATTATAATTAAGAATAATTTATTTTTAATATTTGTTATCGGTTGACTGGGGCAGTCTAGATAGGCCCATGCGGCTTCTGAATATTATTGTATTATTTATTATTGTTTGGTTTGTTCTTTGGTTTTCTTGGTAGGCATGGGCTTCTAAATATATTACTATTCATTAATTACATATAAATTATTATTTAAAAATTATTCTTAATTTTTATGGGTTGACTGGCACATTCAGGGCCAATGTTTCTTAATTATTAATTTTTATGTGGTTGACTGGACAGTCTAAAAAGGACCAATGCGGCTTCTTGAGTTATTATTCTTATTTATTATGAGTGGACTGGGACATTAGAGGATCAATGTGTTTTAATTATTATTTTTTAATTATTAATTTTTATGTTGACTGGAGTCTAATATAGGACATGCGGCTTTTAAGGAGCTTATCTCTTATATATTATGGGTTGACTGGGACACTCTAGGAGGGGTTAATGCAGCTTTTTATTATTATTCTTAATTATTATTTATTTATTTGTTGACTGAGACAGTCTAGATAGGCCATGTGCTTCTGATTAAATATTCTTTTACTGTTCTTATATATTATGGGTTACCTGGGACATTCTAGAGGGGCAAAGCGGCTTTTTATTATTATTCTTAATTATTAATTTTATTGGTTGACTTGGGACAGTCTAGGTAGGCTATATGGCTTCTTAATTATAATTACTATTCATTAATAACTTTAATTATTTTTAAAAATTATTCTTAATTCTTAATTTTTTATGGGTTATATGGGACACTCTGGATTCTGCGTCTTCTTACAGGTCTTTTATATATATATATATATGATATATATATATATATATATATATATAATATATATATTATATAATATTATATATATATATATATATAATATATATATATATTATATATATATATATATAATATATATAATATATGTAATATATATATATAATATATATATATTATATATATATATTTCTCGTGACGTCACGAATCTGAAAAAATCAAAAAAATCAAAAAAATCAAAAATTGATTTTTTTCTAAAAAAATCAAAAAAATCCCCAACCCTGATGTAAAGTGATTGGATATAAGCCGAACAAGATGACTGTGTTCCCATTTCTAGAAGACATGCCTACAACTTTTCATGGTCAATGCAATCGAAGGCCTTCTCATAATCAATAGAACAAATGTAGAGGCCTTTATGATATTCTCGGGATCTGTCCATAATCCACCTTAGATTAGCGATGTGGTCGCTAATCTGCCACTTCGGAAACCAGCCTCAACCTCTGACATTTAACTATCTATTATTATCCTCAGGCGCAGTTTAGTGATCTTTAGTAAGATCTCGCTGGCGTGTGGTATCAAGGTTATGGTGCGATAGCTGGAGCAATCCTTTGCATCTTCTTTTTTTGACATTAGTACGGACGGATTTTTTCCACTCATCTGGCCATTGGCATGTTCTCAAAGATGTGTCTTGAGACATATAGTCTCCAATGTTTGGGGTACGCACCGGTTGCAAGAGCTCCGCTTGGATTCCATCTATTCCCAGTGTCTTTTCTTTTGCTAACTTCTTAATTGCCCATGCAACTTCATCATCAAAAATGTTAGATTAAAGCTCCAGCGACTCACGCGCATTGGCAGCTTGTGATCTGCACTCTCGTACAGTAGTTGTTGCTCATAAGTGCGCCATCTTTCTCGTATGGCTCGTTAGTTATGCAGTTCCTCCCCATTCTCTCTGCGTATCATAGACTTACATATATTATATATATATATAATTATATATATATATTATATATTATATATATATATTATATATATATATATATAATTATATATATATTATATTAGTATATATATATATATATATTATAATTGGAGAAGAGCAGCAATAGTACCCTATAGAAACTATAGGCCAGTATAGGGGAATTAGTTTATTAAAAGTTGTAGGGAAGATATATGCTTGTATTTTGGTAGAAAAAGTACGTCAAGTGACTGAAGGACTGATTGAACAAGGTACATTTAGAAATGGTAGAGGTTGTTTGGATTAAATTCTTACATCAAAACAAATGATTAAGAAAATAAGAGAGAAGAAGAATAAATTGTATTTAGTTTTTTATGGATTTGCAACAAGTGTATGATAGGATTAATAGGGAAGCTCTATGGCAGGTGTTAGTTAAATATGGTGTTGATGGTAGGCTTCTGAATGGAATCAAAAGTATGTATGACGATAGTGAAGCGCGTGTAAGAATAAATGGAGTTGAAAGCGATTGGTTTAATATTAATAGCGGGGTGAGGCAGGAATGTGTTATGTCTCCATGGTTATTCAATTTGTATAGAAATGGGGTTATGAAAGAATTAAATGTGGGGATGGCAGGGGAAGGTATTAGAATGATGAAGAATTTAAAAGAGTGGAGAGTGCTCTACTTATTATATGCGTATGATTTGGCTTTGTGTGGCGAATCTGAAGAGAGCTTGAGAGGATTGGTAGAGGGGTTTGGCAAGGTGTGTAAAAGCAGGGGTTTGAAAGTAAACGTAGATAAGAGTAAGGTTATGGTTGTGGGTGAGGACGGTCCTCGGTGTGAAGTTGTGGCAGTGATGGTGGCAACTGGAACAGTGTCTGAGTTTAAATTTAGGATATTTGTGGATGAAAAGGGAACGGATGATACAGAGTTATGAATGGAAAGTTGTGAATGGTAGGAACGTGGCTGAAGCAATTAAATCCTTGGGATGTTAAAGGACTAAGTCTTGAGTACGCTAGGGTCTTCCATGAGGGTATGTTGTTCCTTTGTTAATCGTATGTAGGTGAGACTATGTCTGGAATAAGAGGTATATGATCTAAGTATCAAGTGTTCAGCTGGAAATCTTAACGGCGTGTTAGGTGTGAGAAAAAATGATAAAGAGGAATGAACATTAGGGAGTTGTGTGGTGGGAAGAAAGGAGTAAATGAGAGAATAAATGAGAAGTACATTGAAGATTGTTTGGTCAGTGTGGAAGGGATGGATGATGAGCTTGGTTGGCTAAGTGGATGTATGGTGGCGAGTGTTCAGGGAATCGGACCGGCTGGGAGACCGAAGAAAAAGTGGATTGAGTCAGTAAAGGAATGCTGGAGGAGGGAATGTGGAGTTTGGCAGAGGCGAGAAGAAGGTGCATAAAAAATGAGTGAATGGCGGGGTTTTTATGATGGGTATGGTTGTGGCCATGACACTGGGCAGGCCATGAACCTACATTGAGAGATGCATAGTGGAGGGTCCGCCACGGGTTTCCGTGTAGCTCAAGGGTGGATTTGCTGACTGCGGCAAGTTCTCACTAAAAGGTATAAAGGGGGCGGTAAGGCTGGGGTTTTTTGCGACTTGCGTCATATTCTTCTACTACTTTTTCTCTATTTCCAGTGCATGCTTCGCACTTACCCTCAGTCTGGGGAGAGAAGGCTGGATATGGTGATGATGATTGATGAATATATATATCTATATATATTATTATATATTATACTTATATATATATATATAATATATATATATATATAATATATATATATATATATATATATATATATATATATATATATATATTATTATATATATTGTTAATTTTGATCACAATAAATCCATAAAATGATTTAATATTACAAATTATAAATAGCTTCACAATTTAGATAAATTTTAATTTAGTTTTAACTTTTTCTCAGTTTGTAAATAGAAGTATTTTCCGTTACGTTTTATTATAGTTTTACCATAAGTATACAAACAAAAATCAACTTTACATTGGTTTTCTCAAAAAATATTCAGTTAGATTTGATACTTTGTTTTTGAGAAGAAATCTATTTTTGTCTTATTAGAACTTTAGAAGTTATCTTCTTGTGGGGATCTAAGAGTGTCTATCTATTTTATGTTTTTTCCCCCTTGTTTTAACAATGTCTTAAAGAGATATGAAGTCTTTCGTCGTCGCTACTGAGATCGATCTAGCACTGACCAAAGAGAATCCGCCACTACTAGCTACATTTCGCAATGCAGTTATAAAAGTTCGATTAATGACATGTTTGTCCCTCTTTATGTGTTTTTCTAAAATAGTTAAGAACCTTAATTTCTTAACAACGTGTAAAGAAAAGTACTCTATCATTCGCTACTGAAGTCATCTTCACCGAACAAGGAAAATCAAGGCACCAACCATTTACCTTAACAAGCTTCAAAATGTCTGTTTTAGCATATTCTCATAAAAGGGGGTCCAAAATATCGTTTGTCAAGAAAATTTAAACTTAGTACTTATAAAAGTTGTATATATATATATTTTATATTATATTATATATATATATTATATATTATATTATATTTATAAATTTTATATATATATTTATTATATATATTAATATATAATATATATTATATATTATAATTATATATATATTAATATATATATTACATTATATATATATATATATAATATATATTATAATATTATATATATATTGTATATGTATTATATATTATATATATTATAATATATATATGTATATTATATATATATTATTATATATCTATTAATATAATATATATTATATATAAATTATATATATATTTATAATATATATATATATATATATATATATATATTTTTTTTTTTTTTTGGTTTCTGTTTTTTACATGCAGTATATATATATATATATTAGTATATATATATATAATATATATATATATACATACTATATATATATAACATATATATTATATATATATATATATATAATAGGGTATATATATATATATATATATTAATATACTATATATATAATATAATATATATATATAATATAATATATATATTTTATATATAATATATATATATTATTATATATATATAATATAATATATATATATATAATATATATATATTATATTATATATATATATATATTATATATATATATATATATTATATATAGCTATTATATATATATAGTGTATATATATAAAATATTTGAAATTTTAAAATCAAGGAACAAAATCATAATTTTCTTTCGTTTTATTGCAGACAATAAGACCTCGGAGAAAAAAACTTTCCCATTTGGAGATCCATCCCTAAGATGAATTAGATTCGAAACTGCTGGGGAAGAGAGAAGACGTGAACTAGGTTCTAATACGTTCCCGCTCCTGCGTCTAAACGTGAATTGATCCTCGCATGTCACCCGTACGAATCCAAGCCAAAGTACTAAAATGCCAATCAAAAATTCACCTTATCAATAATAAACCCTGTCGAGCATTTTTTTTCAGATTCTACACAGTAGCTTTAAAGGACATATTATGCGACCATGTTTACCCACTGTTAAAGGTAGATAACATCCTAATCTAATAGTATTTAGCGTACTACTATGGCTGCCTCTTGCTGAGAGTGAATTATGATTGACAAATTGCTTCTTTCTGCGGAGTTTTTATGAACTGGCAGATTTCCTTACGATACAATGCGCGGTCATATATGATGCAATTCCTGTTGTATACTAAAGATGGTGCAGAATAACATTAATGACCTAGAAAACCTCAATAATATAACAGCTAAATCTCCTCCACACTATTACATATTTCATTGCGAATTTTTCAGAGTAAGAGGGCTACAAACTTGCGATATTTAGAGAAGCCTGACGCACAATTAATAAGAAACATTCACCCATTGCTTTCAATTTTTCCAGAGAATATACCTGTTAGAGGGAGCGGTTATATAGCATTTTAACCCAGGTTATTCCAGATTGTGTACTCCTCGTGCTACGTCAGAATGTTAGAACGGTAAAATATGCGGAAGATTTTAAAGCTTTTCAAATTCAAATCGAGGTCATGCAGAGGCCTGTTAGATGCAGACGTTAGGTGTCTTAATAGTCAAGCTGATCCCAAATCGGCTCAGATGTTGGGTTTGTGTAAAAAAATCTGGAAAATACATGTTTTGTTTATCTATTTATTATGTTTTTTTAATAGTTTATTCGTTATCTTTGGGTTATAATGCAATATTTTGGCCAGCGTCCCGAATAGCTGACCCTGTACAAAAACTAGGTAATAGCTACAAAATACTGATACAACCTTTGGATTCATGTCGATATTTTAACGCAGGATAACAAAAAATATTTCCATAATATTAATAACACCTCAATTTGTAATTTTTAGGTTTAAAATGAAGCTTTATTACGGCTTGAATAACATCTCTACGCCTGGCAGTGTGGGTACTCAAGACAGGCCAGGCGCGCGACGAGAAAGAAAAATTTATATTACGTTACTTTTTTATCAAAATGTGATGTTTTCTTTAGAACCTTTTTTTCTTTTTACTTAGTGATTGAAATTTTTTTTTTTTTGGGGCCTGTTCTTTATATATGATTATATGATATATTATATATATATAATATATATATATATATTATTATATATATATAGTATTAAATATATATTTATATATATATATTATTTATATATATATTATATATCTATAATATATATATATATATAGTATATATATATATATATATATATATATATCGGTAATATGATATATATTATATATATATATATATATATATATATATAATATATATATAAATATATATATATATATATATATATATATATATATAATATTATATATATATATATATATATATATATATTATATAATATTAATATTATGTTTTTTTATTTTACCACCCCTCACGGGCCGAGCCCTTTAAATGAGGGGGAGGAAAATAAAACTGGAAAACCCCACCCAATCCCCATCCTAAGGCAAATCTCTCAGGTGACCGCAGACTGCGATTTTTAAAGAGAGGAAGATAAATATAGTGGAAAAACAGAAGAAGGCAAGGAATTCCAGAACAGAAGTAGCTGGAAAGAAGAGGGCACCCAACGCAAAGTTGGGGTTCGTCAATCATGCGAGAGCACGGCACCTTGTATTGCGAGGCGATCTCAATTGGAGGTGGAATGCGGAGCGACCAACTCCCCTGGAGATCTACATTGTAGTACCTACATACGAAAAGAGAGTATGCGCCAACGTCACCGTTGCAGAGATAGAGGGGTCAAGAGAGTTTGAAAGTAGGGGACATTTAATTAGTCTCTTAGCTTTTAGACTCAACCCTATCCAATAGAAGGGTGGAGCCGGGAGCCCCCAATGTGAGAAACAGTCTCCATCAAAGGGCGAAAAGTCCCTTATCTAACTGGAGCAGCTGTGGAGCAGGAAAAAAAATTCCGCAACTTGAATAGAACTCCCAGCTTTTTTGAGGCCGACCTTAGTAACCATTGAAATGATGAGGTTTCCAAGACAATTTATTGTTTATGTTAAGTAGCAAGAATTTTTATGTATTTCACAGGAGGACGTTGGACGCCCGTCGAAGGAAACCGAAAGTTGGGATGTGTTTTTTTGAGAGGGAGATGTGAGAAGTTGAGTTTTTAAAGAGTTGAATTTTACCAGAGTAAGCAAAGAGAAGGAGAAAACCCAAAGGAAGGGGAGCTTAGAGAGCAGTGACGCCTGCCAACCGGTCAAAAGCTTTGGATTTGTCAAGCGCACCACGCAAAGACTCGCCATGGTAGCTAGAGGGCAAAGAAGACCCCATAAATCAGTTACGATAGGAAAGTAATGGTCACCAGTTGGAACCTCGAGCGATGAGAAAGCCATACTTGATGAACTGAAAGAGGAAGAGACTCCCAGATGATCCAGTAAAATGAGAGTTAAGAAGGGTTTCAAATATTTTGATAGAATACAAGTGAGAGCCATAGGCGCATAGGTTCGAAGGATCAGAAGCGGCTACCTCTTTTTCTGGATCGGTTGGAGCATGTGCGCGCTTTCCACAATGAGGAAAATTATAGTATTAAAGACATAGAGAGAGAGTTGAACGAGGAACAGGCGCCAGCTCAGAAGCACACTCCCTCAAAACACGGGGAGGAATGCATCCAGGGGGGTCACTAGCCTTCCCAGATCTCAAGGATCATGCACACATCATGTGTAATCACAAGTAAAGACATGGAAACCTGAGAGGAGGAGTAGTAGGAGGAGGGATGCCCGGAATCGTCCAGGTAGAATTAGAGTGAAAAATAAGGTGGCCGAAAGAGCTTGGCTTTTCAGACAAGGAGAGTTAGCAACAGAACGTCAGAGCGAATAAGTGGAGGAAAGGCAGATTTTACAAAGTTGTTAGAAATTTTTATCAGTAGAGAACCAAGCAGGTTGTCGCACTTCCTCTTTAGTGAAAGTGCGCTTAGCCTTGTCGAATAGTATCCCTGCAACGATTTCCGGAAGCAGAATGACAATTTTAGTAGAGTTAATAGGGAATGAGAGTTTTTCCTTGCCCGATCGCAAGCTCCATCGAACCATGGATTTTGGGGAAAAAAGATTCACGTATTTTAAGATGGAATGAGCTGCTCATCCCATCGTGATTACGGCCATCCTTTTCAGCGGTGACCGAGGCCTTCCCCCGAGTCCAAGCAGGATTCATTCCAAGGAGTAGTTAGCCAAAAAAACAACGCAATTCCCCCAATTAGCCCCGATTAAAGTGCCACGAAATTAGTTTAGGTATGGTGGACTGCTGGAGAAAAGTATTCATAATTAAGTAGCTACAAGATTGTGGTCAAGAGTGACAAATAGGAAGAGAAATGGGTGTATTTATAACGAGAAGGAGTAGTGTTGAAACATAAGTCAAGCGTATTCAAGAATGGTTAGGGACGATCCATGGAATATGGCGTTGATTGAAAATTAACTGTTCCAGATCTTGAGAATATTGAATGTTTTGGTCCTCCTCCCCGCCTGCATCAGTGTGAGAGAGCCAACCACTCAGTGTGGTGTACGTTTAAATCCCCTAAATAGCATCTCAGCATTCTGATGGGAAAAGTAACAGTCTCATGAGAAGTAGTAAGATAGTAAAAAAAAACGTGAAATCTGTTTCATTAGGGAGCAGTAGCAGAAACACACAAGATAATGATAGTAATAGGGAGAAGATTTTTTAGCCCAGAACATCGAAGTTAGGAGATTCACGATTCTCGAGACGTGTTACGGAAGTGTTTTCATGTTTATATAGGCACAGACACCACCATTAAGACGGAAATTATAGAAAAAGTTATAGTTAGAGATAATAAGTTTATTTGGAAAAAAGAATATATGGCCAGCTGGGTCTCAGACAGTAATAAAATGTTAAGTTGAGAGTTAGAGAGGTGATATTCCACAGATTCGTGATTAGCCCGCAGGATTACGTTAGGTTAATTTAGGTTAGTTAGGTACTTAGGTTAGGTTAGTTAGTTGCGTTAGGGTTAGGTTAAGTTGTTAATTTTACGTTAGGTTCTCATACTTTTGACATCTCCTTCAAGATGTATTTGTGTGTGCTCTCTTGTTTAGAATTTAAGAAAAAGCTTTAACGAGAATTAAGCTGTTAAGTGGGAGTAAATTCTTTCCTTTGTCGTTCCTTACTGTACTGAAAAAAATTTACCTGAGCCTCTTTTCTATACGTCTAAAGTATGACCCATCGATTTTCGAGACCATTCGTCACTTTCTATATTCTGTTTTACAAAAAAATATTTTCAATGGCAACTTATCGTATCACTATATCATACTTATTAATTAATAGTACTTTTTTTTTTTATACCTTCATTTTATTTTTCTTCAAATCATTTTCCTCTGCATTAAAATGTTCGCGCGATCAAAAATTGTATGCAGGTTGTTTTATGTAGCTACCGGTAATTTTTTAGATATAGGCGTCAGCTATTCTGGACGCCCCTGACTGCACCATATTTAGTCTATATATATATATATATATATTATATATACTAATATATTTTATAAGTATTATATTATATTATATATATTAATATTATATATATATATATTATATTATATATATATATATATAGTATTATTATATATATAGTGTAGTATATAATTATATATAATGTCATGATTAATAGATAATTATATATATATATATATTAGTATAATATATATATTATATATTTATATGATATATATATATATTATATAGTATATAGTATATAGTATATAGTATATAATATATATATATATAAGTTATATATATTATATTATTACTATAAAGCATATTATATATTATAGTTATGATTAATCGCTCCTATGCCGTCAGAGGTGAGTCATAAGCTATGCAATGCCGAGGGGCCAGTTGAGATCTGGGTTGGAGGGAAGTGATACGTGACACAATTTTCATAACTCTAGCTTCGTCCCGACTCAGGCGTTAATGAGTAATAATTGTCAGCCGTCGGTTTGCTGGCATGGGAATACTTTCCCGGCATCGGCCTGTCAGGCAGCTTGATTGTGTCGTTTAGACCCGTGTTCTCCAAATGGACCTCGATGGGTCAATGTGGCTAGGACCGCACGCCTTCTGGGGCGCAGAAGGAATATATATATATATATATATATATATATATATCTGATATATATATATATATATATTATATTATATTATATATATTATATATATATATATATATATAATATATATATATATAATATTATTATATATTATATATATAAATATATTATGGCAGTACCTTTCCGTCATTTTTAAACTTCGCAATCCCAGCCTGGGCGTCCAAAAATGAATTAGTCTAAGCAAAATTGCTATCTAGAAGTATGTACAGTAAATAAGCTCTTAGGAATATAACAGGTGTCACCTCCACATCCGTCCATCAATTACTAACCGACAAGCAAGAGCCCATCTCGAATGTGGCTGTCAATTATACCGCGTCACTTTCATAGACACTTACAACATACTTCTCAGCAGTCCCCTTCCACCGAGAAGGGGAGGAGAATACACATCTTTGTACTACCTCGGCATACTTTAACAACTCCGTTTGCCTCCTCACTCCTGATACTCCAACCATTTAAACACTTTCCATACTCAGTCACACAAAGCAAGGATCTTCGCATACCAAATAACACCATACTCAGGCACGCACGCCCGAAATTAACCCAAAAGGAACAAACTTTGGACCGCAAACCAGAGTAATTGATGTCTAGTTTACGCTCTGGCACCATCCCCTCCCTTCAAGAATATACAATATGAAATTCATAAGCTTCCTCTTCCCCACTGTAAAGACAGAGACGACACAGGGATACTCCTGTTAGACTGCAGGACTAACAGACCATTTTAAATAGTTTATGATGCTTTTTTCTTAACGGCCTCTGGGTCCGGCCTGTTGTGGTGGCAGCATATTTATGGACGCCCGTTCTTCATAGGAAGAGAACGGGAGACACCCAAGTAAAAAATAAAAGTAATAGGGGACGTTTCGCGGGTTTAACCAAAGCCCATTATCAAGCTAAAACAAATCAAAAATTAAGTAAAATAATCTCAAAGTTAAAAATTATAATAATAATAATACAAAAAATAATAATAATATAATAATTCAATAATAATAATAAAATAATTACTAATAATATAATAATAATAATAATAATAATAATAATAATAATAATAATAATAATAATAATAATAATAATAATAATAATAATAATAATAATAATAATAATTACTATAACAATATCCATAATCGATATAATAATACTAAAGAATAACGACAAAAATAATGACAAACATAATAAAATAAAATAAAAATAAAAGGAAAAAATCATAAAAACGAACTAAAAAATTATATACAACAATAACAATAAAACCACAATAATAACATAATTTTAAGATTATCAAAATAATAAACTACACAGCACTACCTGTTTAGTTGACAGTCTTGAGATGAATGTACAATAACAACGAAACCAACTACTTATATACTAAATTATTGGAGGATTGGTTGGTTGTGTGTTAAGGCATTTTTAAAATAGGTATGAAATATAAGTAGTATAGGGTGGAAAACTGACAGCCAAGGTCACAGCCAGAATGTTGCAAAGCAATGTTGCAAATGTTGCAAAGCAACATTTTGCAACATTGGTTTTTCAAGCTTGACGTGTCAAGTTTAGGGTTTTTAAGGTCGGTGAGACCGAATTTAAGGTCTGGAAGACCGTTTTTGAGGTTTAACCTCCCGAAAGGGGGCGGAGCCCCTCAAAGGTTTTTTTTTGGTTCCTAGAAGGTTTTAAATGATCGATAGATCATTTTTGATGGTTCCAATCGATTTATCATGATCGATTACCCCTAAATCGATCTTAATCCTGACTTTCCTCTGCTCCGAGTTGGCATTTTTTTTTTAGCACTGAAACATGATACTCGAAAGAAAATAATTACTATAATTAACATTTCGATTAATCGCTGTAGTTGCGGGCCAGTTTGACCTCCATCACCCTTTTCTCAAAAAGTATAAGAGATATTTGCTTTAAACTTGGAATATAATCTATGTATGGGATAAGGACGAATCCGTGTAAATTTCAAGTCTGTAGGATGTATATAGAGGGGGGTCGCCCCCGAGAGCGAAGGTGAAATATAACGCTACGCCCTTGTGTGTGTGTGTCGGGTGAGCAAAGATTAGGCTTAACGATTTCCAATCGAGCAGATGAGTCACAGGCGAGTTTTGGTGACCGTAGGTCACCCCTAAGGGGGTGTTGCCCCCTTCGCCACAGGGTCAAAATTCGTCGCTGAAGCCCTGTTAACTTAACGAATCGGACTAAAATTTGAATGTGAGTTATATGATGACGCAATCTCGTCGGGGACGAGATTACGTTCCTCTGCGTCCCCTCGTAAGAGGGGACTCTGCCCCACAAAAAAAATTAATTTTGATCGTAGAAGACTGAAACTTGGAGACAGGGTTGAGGAGTCGGAGTCGGAGTCGGAGACGGAGACGGAGATGGAGTCGGATTCGGAGACGGAGTAAACATTCGTTTAATAATACAAGATCATTACTGTTTACATAACTGCTTCTGTTCTAGCATGTACATGTCGTATATTGCATTGCATCATGCAAAGATAAACCGTTTTTCTAAATGTTGAAGACTAACATTTCTATTTTCAAATCTCATTTTCTATTATAAACGTTAACTAATATACTTTTTTTTCTAAGTTGAAGCATACATATACTGTTTACTATTTTTTTTATAAGTTTTTATTTTGCATTTATACTTTGTGTTTAATTTTTTTTTAATTTTTTATTTTTTATTTTTATTTTTTAATTTATTTTTCTAACTTTATTTTTTATGTTTTATTTTGCATTTATACTTTGTGTTTAATTTTTTAATTTTTTATTCATTCTAATTTATTTTTTATATAAGTTTTTATTTACATTTTATACTTTTGTGTTTAATTTTTTATATAAAGTTGTTAATTTGCATTTATACTTTGTGTTTATTTGCTTTATTTTCATTTTTTATTTTTATTTAATTTATTTTCTAACTTTTATTTTATAAAGTTTTAATTTTACATTTATACTTTGTGTTTTATATTTTTTTAAATTTAATTTTTTTTTTTTTATTTTTATTTCTTTAATTTTTTTTTTTTTGTTAAAATTTTTTAATACTTTTCATGTTTATAACGTAAAAATTTACGTTTTTTACATACCTAAATCAGTAAAATCAGTAAATCAAAGCACCCCTACCTTCCACCATTCTGTAACCTATATTGATCTATTGATCATTGATTCAAGTCACATTTGAGTATCATTTTGGATAAATACATAACTATACAAATCAAGTTCTTTATACACTGATCAAGAGAATATACTGCTGACGTAACAAAGTTTTCACATTACATAAAGCTAACATAGCGAGTGGATCTCTGAAACTTACAGAAAATAAGATGACAACAGACACAACATAAGCACCTTAAATGCCCCACATAAATCCTGATTAATATTATAGAAAGTTCCACAACTTAATCTTACCAGGTAAAATACTAACATTGTGTTCGTCGCCAAACGTGATAGCCATTTCTTACTGTTTCGTACGTGCTTATACATGCTTACATATTAACGTTAAGTCGTAGCCGTGGGAGCGACAGGGGCAACCTTTAAGAAAAATTTATTCACAAATATGGATAATTCCATACTGATCAGCGAATATACTCTAAACGCTATAAGGTTCCACATCAATAAAGCTAGCATGAACTAAGAAAATAATGTGCAAGCGACAAACTGACCACACCTTACAGGCCCCGAATAAACTGCTATGATTAACAAAGTTCCATACTTGCAACAGTAAGTAACTAGCATTGTATTCAATACAAAAACGTAACTAATTCACAACTTTTTTCAAGCATGTCTCTAACATATCAATGCTGATTTTCACATTAACAGCAGTAATAATTACAAAGATTTATCGTATCCTAACCTACTATTGTAATGAACTAAGAATTAATGACACACACACACAGACACACACAGACACACACACACACACACACAGCACACACATACACACCAACACACACACACCAACACACACACACACACACACCACACACACTACACAACATTATGCAATAGTAACACCTTCTTTTTTTTTTTTTTTTTTTTTTTTTTTTTTACATTTTTCCCCCACCACTCACCGGGCAAAGAGCCCTATTCCAAGGAGGGGGTGTGTACACGCCTCAGAACATCGACTACAACGCAAATTACGCCAGATGAGCGCAGAACGCAGGCCTTGAAGTGGGGGAGATTAAATTCAAGCAGGAAATTCAGAAGATGGAAGTGAATTCCACAGGCACAGAGGTGGCAGGAAAGAAGGAAGCACCGAGCGAACTAGTCTGGAGTTACCTATAATCAACACAAACTCATGTGCAGATACAGCACCTCTTGTACTACGAGGGCGACGTAAAGGATGGTGGTAGCGGGGTGATAAGTTCCCTCGAGCACCTGCCACTACGGTACCTATAGAACAAGAGATAAAGCCACCAACATCGCGCCGCACAAAGATACGAGGTACCAGTGAACTGAAAGTATGGGACGAATTTTATAAGCCTTTTGGCCTTTGCTCGACCCTATCTAAAGCCGGGTGAAAACAGAGCCCCCCAGATATGAAGCAGTACTCTACTCCAATGAGACACGGGTATCTCGAGCATCGAAGTACACTCGAGGCAGAGAGGCACACACAGGGGATTCGTAGGAGCGCAGTGCGGTAGGAGTTGAGGCGGGACGTACACCATTTCTTGAGGGCCGCCTACAGCTGTGTGGATGTAGGTTTCCAGACATTTTTTTGTTTATGTACAGGCAGGATGTTAATATGTAACAAGGAGAGACGAGACGAACCGTCGAATAGAGATAGGAAAGTCTGGAAGTGTCTTAGAGAGGGAGATTTTGTGAGAAGATGAGTTTATAAGAAATTGAATTTATACAAGGTTCTAGACGACCCCACCGGAAATTCTTTATCCAGATCAGCGAAGAATAGAGAGGAGGAGAAAGATTAAGACGAGAGGCAATATCTCAAGGTAAAAGACAGGACAGCATTGAAATGAGAGGTTGAAGAATGAAGGGTCGAGTCATCGGCCATACTGAGTGAACTAGAGAGAGTGCGAGTGTCTCGTGAAAGAGGTAAGATTATTAATCGAAAAGTAGAATAAAGTAGGAGATAAGGACAGAACCCTGAGGAACACCACTATTAACAGAAAAGGAGAAGCAGTCCGCCCCATCAACACACCGATAATTGAAGCGATTGAAAGAAAACTAACTAAGGTAAGCAAAGAGAAGGAGGAACCCAAAGGAGGGGGAGCCTGGAGAGCAGTGACGAGTGCATACCCGGTCAATGCTTTGGATATGTCAAGCGCCACCACGCAAGTCCCCCGTAGTTCCTAAGGCGGAAACCAATAAATCAGTAAGATAAGAAAGTATATCGCCAGTAGACCTGAACGCCGAAAGCCGGTACGGCGATCGGAAAGAAGTTGATGAGATTCCAGATGATCTAAGAATAGAGAGTTGAGCAAAGAGTTTTCAAAGATCTTAGATAAAATACAAGTAAGAGCTATAGGGCGATAGTTAGAAGGATGAGAGCTTCCTTTTTTTCGGATAGGTTGGACATGTGCGTGCTTCAACACTGAGGGAAAGTGTTAGTATTCTATGACATAGAGAATATAGTTGAACGAGGGCGGGATAGCACGGAAGCAACCTCCCTCAAAACTCGGGGAGGATGCCATCCGGTCCACCAGCCTTCCTAAAGTTCGTAGATTTCAGGAGCCAATGCACCCAATCAAATCGAATGTAATACAAGGCAAAGGCATAGGAACCTGAGAGGAGAACGTGAGGAGGAGAAGAATGCAGATCGTCCCAGGGTTGCAGTTAGAGGAAATAGGAGGCCGAAAGAGATTGGCCCTTTTCAGTTGGAGAATAGCAACAGAAACCATCGAAGCGAATAAGAGGAGGAAAACAAGATTTACAGAAGTTGTTAGAGATGTTTTTGGCAAGAGCCAAAGATTTGTCAGTAAGGAGAACAAGGAGGTTAGCGCATTTCGTTTATGAAAGCCCGCTTTGCTCGTCGAAGAGTACTCCCTGCAACGATTCTAAGGCAGAATGTGAAATTAGCAAGCAGTGATGAGGGAACGAGATTTTTCACTCCCGATACGGTCACTGTCTCTAGCCTGAATGGCCAGAGAAAAAGTGCAACGAATCGAACCATGGATTATGAGAGAATAAGATTTAGTCGAAGAAGGAATGAACCTGCTCATCCGATCAACGATTACAGCTCCTACCTTATCGCCAGAAGTCGAAGCGTCTAACCAGAGACAAAGCAGTCATCCCAATTATAGTTACTGTAGAAGCAACGCAATGCCCCCCAATCGCGCCCGATCAAAGTGCCAGAAAAAACGAGTAGGGCAGGATGGAGCTTTTGGAGAGAAAGTATTAAATTAAAGAGATATAAGGTGTGTGGTCAGATTTACCCGATAGGAGCGAAAGCTGGTGGTATTCTTAAGAGAGAAGGACTAAGTGGTGAAACTAGGTCAAGTGTGTCAAGAATTGGTTTGGAACGATCCGGAATGTGAGTGGGTTCTTTATTAGTTGCTCCAGATCGTTGAGAATGCTGAACGATTCGCCTCCTCCCCACCTAAATCGGTATAAGAGACCTCAACCATTCAGTGTTATGTACATTGAAATCCCCTAAATAGAGGACCTCAGTATTTGGATGGCAAAGATATAACGTTCCTCGTGAGAAGTGTTAACATATCACCAAAAGGCGTGAAGTCTGTTCAGAAACTCAGAGGTTCTCAACAGAACTTATGGATACAGTAGTAGAGAAGAAAGTATTTTAAGCCACAGAACATCGAAGTTAGGAGATTCAAGATTCACGAGACGTGTTACGGGAGTGTTTATTTTTTTTTTTAAATATTTTTAGTCTTATCTCTTTTTAGGCTCCGCCCCCTTTCAGAAAAATCAACGCGAAACATGAAAATGATTTATGCTATACACCATTTGCATAAACGTGTGCAATACTTATTATATTATTAAAAACTGGAAAATCTGGCAACTGCGTATCATACAGAGGTGAATTGGCAACTCTGTACAGATTTGGGGAGCTGAGTTATATATAAATCAGTGAGATACTCGATGGGGTCATTCTTAATCAAGAGCTCTTACGATCAACACTTTAAGACTCATTTAGTCAGATCCTGTTGTATCATCATCCAAGTTTTTATATCTACACATGAGGATTTTTTCAAATCAATACTTATTCAGCTAGGTAAGATTTTTTTCTTTAAATATATATTCTCATTTAAAAAAATTTATTCCAGGCTAATCGATAATAAATGATACAAAAAGCAGTGAAATATATTATCACTTAAGAATAGAGGGAAACTGATAATATGCACATGTCATAAAAATTATTCTTTTTCAGAAAACCGTGTTGAATTACAACCATCCATTTGGTAAACAACAATCCTACGTGACGTATCTATCGCACCCTTTAAAAATACGTATGTGTTTTGTTCGTTGTGTGGATAAATATATTTAATATATGGAAAATGAGAAATACTATGTTAAACTAATATATTATTGGTATAGTGCCCTAATTTGTTTGAAAACTTGATTTTAATTGCCTAATGCAACATAAAT
>JABUQX010050661.1:0-12500 GCA_015478945.1 Trachelipus rathkii
AACATTAAAATATAAAAATTAAATAAATATATAAATTGTAAGGTAATTTTATTGGAAATTATGTTTTTAACTACCAATAAAGGGTTAGCGGACTGTTGCAGACTTCAATAGTGGAAAAAAAAAATTATTAGCGATAGAAAGCCGATTTGGGATATGCGGAACTGGCGTAAAAGCAGAAATAGTTGGAAATTGCGGAATTTCGATAGCGGACTGGCGAAGCAGAAAAAGTTGCGAAATTGCGGAATTGCGATAGCGGACTGGCGAAGCAGAAAAAAGTTGCGGAATTGCGAACTGCGGAATGTCCAACAAAGTTAGCGGAATTGCGAATTGCGGACTAACAAAAAAGTTGCGGGTGCCCACCTCTGATATATATATATCATATGATATTATATATATATATTATATAATATTAAATATATATAATATATAATATATATATATATATATATATATCATATATATATATATATAATATATATGTACGCGTAAGGTCTCAGCCTTTGGCTAAGACCTTAGTTATCCGCAATACACTCCTTTAGGAGGAAGTGACCCCTCTTCCATGAAATAAAGCGCAAACGAACAACAAAAATAATAACTAATAATATATACGAATATAAAATAATAATTAATAAATAATAATAATAATAATAATAATAATAATAATAATAATAATAATAATAATAATAATAATAATAATAATAATAATAATAATAATAATAATAATATTACAATATAATTATAATAATAATAATAATAATAATAATGAATAATAATTAAAAATAATAATAATAATACAGGAACAGTTACCCAACAATAGCACAGAATAATAATAATTTAATAATAATTATTTCAGAATAATATTGAAATAATAATAATAATAATTAATTAATAATATAATAATAAATAAAAATACTTAATATAATAATAATAATAATAATATAATAATAATAATAATAATAATAATAATATAATAATAATAATAATAATATATAATAAAATAAATAATAATAATAACAATAACATATATAATATATAATAATAATAATAATAATAATAATAATTAATAATAATTAATAATATAATAAAATAAATAATAAATAATAATAAAATAAAATCAATCATAATATAATAATAATAATAATAATAATAATAATATAATAATTAATAATAATAATATAATAATAATAATAATAATAATAATAATAGATAATATAATAATTATAATAATAGATATAATAATATTATAATAATAAATAATATAATAATATATATAATATAATAATATAATAATAATAATAATAATTATAATAATAATAATATAATAATAATAATGATGTGATAATAAAAATAATATTTTTTTTGGTTATGTATAGTAATGATTGAGATTGCTATGTTAACAGCTGATGGTAAGTTGAAACTTTGCATGTTAGTTAATTTTACCGTGATTAAGTCAAGAACTTTGTTAATGAAGCAGTTTATTCGTACGTTATAGTGGGTTTAGGAATGTTATGGCACGTTATGTTCTTAGCTTTTACGGTAATGTTATATTAGCTTTTAATGAGTGAAAACTTGTTATGTTAACATTTATTCGTCGAATAGAGTGATAGATAGTTAGATTATGATAAATTTTTGTTATGTTTTGTTAAATATTACAATGTTAAATTAACATTGATGTGATATAGATATGATTGAAAAGTAGTGGTTAGATAGATTTTTGCTTTGTGAATGTTAGTTACTTTACCGTTGTTAAGCCGTTAACTTTGTTAATGATGGCAGTTAATCCGTACGCAAGGTATGATAGGTATGTTATGTTCTTAGTTCAGGTGATATTTTGTTAGCTTTACTGATGTTAAAACTTTGTTATGTTAGCAATTATTCGTTGGTCAGTATGATATTTTGTTTATGTTCTTTGTTTATATTGATATCTGTTAATAAGCTAAAAACTTTGATGTGTTGTTAGCATTTATTCGTAGTTCAATATGCTAGTTAGGTTATGATATGATAAATATTTTTTTAAGCTTTGTTACATATTACTTTGATAATGTTAAATTATCATTGATATGTTATAGATATGATAGACAACTAAGGGGTGTGGGTATGCTACGTTTTGTAATATAATGTTAGTTACTTTAACGACATTAATCAGTGTACTTTGCTAATGTGGGCCGTTTATTCGCACGTAAGGTATGTTATGATACTTTATGTTCTTAGTTCAGGTAGTGTTATGTTATATTTATTGATGTTAAAGCTTTATGTTGGCATTTATTCGTTGATCAGTATGATAAATAGGTTAGGTTATGATAAATCTTTGTTAGGTCTTGCTTAAAATTATTATGCTGATGTTATAAACATAAAAAGAATAAAAAGGATTTAGCAAATATATAAAATGTTTTTAATAAATTTATGTTATGTTCATACAAAGAACTTATTTTCGTATAAAAGAAAAACAGAATTAGTTAAAACAAATGTTTTTAATATATTTTATGTTGTAATCATACAAAAAACTATTTTTAAAGTTATATTATACAAAGAAACTTATATTTAGTGCTATTTTATGCAAATGAACTTATTGTTTATGCTGTGTTATGCAAATACGTTCTCAAATATGACGTCAAGCAGTGAAGCAATAGAGCATGGCCGGGTGTGAGGGGGTATGGGGTAGGGGGTTATGGTGTTTGCGCTACTGCTTTACTGCTTTAATGTCAATAAAGTACATATTTTTAATAAAAAAAAATAAAATATTAGTGAACACAAAAGTTTTAAAATAAAAATTTAAAATAAGTAAAATTTTATAAATAAAGTTTTAAAATAAAAATTTAAATAACTAAAATAAATATTTATAAATAAATAAAATAAAACTATAAATGTAGAATAATATTTTAAAATAATTAAAACATTAAACAAAATATAAATGTAAAAATAAAACTTATAAAATAATGAAAACATAAATAGTAAATAGCAACAAACAACGTCTACAATAAAAACAAATTACAATATGTATATATATATATATATATATATATATATATATATATATATATATATATAATATATATATATATATATATATATATATATATATACGGTATATTAATATATATATATATATATATATATTATATATATATATATATATATATATATATATATATATATATATATATATATATATATATATATATATATATATATGAATAACGAAGGAAAGAACAGCAAACTTATCAAATAATAAGAAACATAAAATAATACTAACTTTTCATCCACTGCTGAGAACCATCTTTATGCACTGACACATTGTATGAAACTGAAATATTAAGGACTTTGTCCATATATATGTTTATCAGATGTATATTTGTCATCTATAACCTGTGATTGGACGTAATGGACCAATCACCATATCATATTACAGTGACGTCATTCATTATGACTCATAGTGATAAGGGACCAGTTTTTGGAAAGATTAGATGTGATATAACTTGTGGGACTTGTGGATATTTCGTAAAAAATAATAACTTTAAACAAAATAAATAAATGTTTCGTCATGCAATAGAAATATAATAGTTTATGTACAGCACAAAGACGAACACGTTACTTATAGAAATGAAAGCCTGCACATGTTAGAGTCGAAACAGTCATGTGCACAGTAAGAGGTCCAATCGTGTAAGTAGCATTAGGTGTAGATACTTTAGATATACTCTAGAGAAGTTAAGAAAATAAAGTTGCGCCAGGTCAGACAGTGTGGAGAGAGAGAGAGAGAGAGAGAGAGAAAGAGAGAGAGAGAGAGAGAGAGAGAGAGAGAGAGAGAGAGAGAGATGCCGTAATTAATATGTTGTATGTGCTAAGATAGTATGTTAAGCCAGGGTAGGTCTGGTTATCATAAAATTATTTACATAAAGCGTTAGTACTTATGTTATAAATGTTTTAAAATGAAAATTTGTTTTCTATTTTCCTGATAATCCTATGTTCCATATACGATATTTTATACAGTGAGGTTATTTTCACGTAAAGTTTATACAAAATGTGTTCAACTATGACTTTAATCGCTTGATCAATGGATCAGGGGTGATAGGGAGGGGTGGGGTGTTTCGTTGATTAGAGTTTGATCTATTTTGATTAAGTGATATTTTTAACAGAAAAGAATAAAAACTTAGTAAAAGTATAAAATGTTTTTAATTATTTTATGTAATGTGCGTACAAAAACTTATTTTTATGATATTGTATAAATAATAAAGTTCAAATATGACTTTGATCACTTAATCAATGGATCACGGGTGATAGGGAGGGGTGGGACGTGTGGTTGAATAGAGTTTGATCTATTGATTTATTGATTAATTGATATATTTAATAAAAAGATAAAAATATTTTAGTAAAACAAAATGTTTTTAATAATTTTATGCAATGTGCATACAAAAACATATTTTTATGTTATGCTATACAAATAATAAAGTAAAAATATGTAATTTATTGACCCTAAATAAGTAAGTCAATAAGACAATAGCACATTGCCGGCTGGGAGGGGGGGCTGTTGTGCTGTTTGTGCTACTGCTTTACTGACTTAGGGTCTTTAAAGGGCATATTTTTAATTAAAAAATTTTTTTTTGAAAAATTAGTATAAAAAAGGTTTTTATAATTTTTAGAATATATTTTAACAATAAATAAAAACAAATAAAACAAAATATAGATGTAAAGTAAAAGTTTTAAAATAAATAAATAAACTTTAAACAAAATAAAAATTTTAAGTAAAATATAAATATTTCTTCATGCAGAAGAAATATATTAGTTTACATATGCCCAAAGAAAATGAGATTTGAGGCTGGTATAGTGATCCTCTATGTAATTATTTGGTGTTAGATTATTTCACTTCATTTTTAAGGGTGAAACCCCTTTTAGGAGTTTGGGACCCATCTCGTGTGGGTGTGTTAACATTTCAGACTCCTAAGGAACTCATCCTTTGTCATTTCAGTGCAAATGGATTAATATAACATACATTAATCTAACCAGAAGCAAATTTTTCTTCATGGGTCACACTCCTTGCTTGGGGATATTTAGACTTCCTGTAGCAACTCAAAACTATCACATTTGGGATCTATGATGTCGGAGACATGTAAAATGACACAAATATTGGTATATTAAACGAATGTACGCTACTTCCGCACCGCACCGCACCGCACCTACTCCAGCTCCGACACCGGTGTAGTACTCCATCTCTGACTTGTTCTTTTTCCTTCTTCATTCTTTCTCCGTCTTTTTCTCTTATGTACTCTATTTTTTTATTTCTTCTTTTTTTTGTATGGACCCCTTAAGGGAGGTTCTCAGACATCCTTGAGGATGCTGAAACGCCCAAAATCGGAATCTAGGGATTCGTAAACATAGTGGATAGACATCTTACTCGGTCTATTATACGTTTGTAACCAGATTTCAACTCTGACACCGGCAGAGGCTTCGGTGTAGTGCACATCAATATGTGCCTTCTCCTTCTTTACCCTGTTCTTATTCCTTCTTCATCCAGCATTTATCTTCTTTTTTACTTTCCATGTATTTCTCCTTTATTTCTTCCTTTTTTCGTACGGAAATCCTTAAGGAGGGTTTTCAGATATCCTTGAGGATGTTGAAACCTCCAGAATCGGAATTTAGGGGTTCATAAACATAGGGATGGACATCTTATTCGATCCTTTATAAATATGTAGCCATATTTCTATTCTAGCACGGCAGAGGCACAGGTGCAGTGCTCCGCAATGTGACTTCTATTTCTCTATCTTGTTCTTATTCCTTCTTCAACCAGCCTTATCTATTTCTCTTTTACTTTCCATGGATTTCTCCTTTATTTCTTTTTTTCGTACGGAACCCCTAAGAGGGTCTCTCAGACACCCTCGAGGATGCTGAAACCCATGAAATCAAGTTCTACGGGTTTGTTAACCTTGGTAAAGATACCTTACTCGAGCTGTTACACGTTTGTATACAGAATACAAAATTTGCCTTCAAAACCGGATTCGACTCTGGTTCATTGATCCGCAGATATGAGTCAGCTCAGACTAAATATCCTTCCAAGTCTCCGCATCCTTCGCTGAAGCATGTCGACATCTTATTTTCCATTTAGTTGCTGCCATATCCAAGTTAAAGGGCTCAGCTCAGCCCAAAATAGGAACGGTGTAGCGGCATGAAACCGCAGCACCGCTGATGGGCCTGAACCAATTATATGTGCTTCAAGTTTGAAAGTTGTCCGAAAATTATTTCCGCTCAATAATGAAGGGATTATATATATATATATATATATATATAGTATATATATATAGATACTCACTATATATAATATATATACTATATATATACTTATATTGATAGAAGTAATATATATATATATATATATATTATATATATATATATATTTAATATTTATATATTTATTTATATATAGAGTATATATATATATATAGACGAAGATTCTCACGAAGTTTTATTCAGATTGAAAACCGTATTCGCCCAAAACTTTTAAAGGGGGGGGGCATACAGAAAAAAAAAAGCTCTAATCAATAAAACTTATTATTATTATTATTATTATTATTATTATTAAATTATTATATTATTATTATTATTATTATTATTATTATTATATTATTATTTTAATTATTATTATATATATATTATATATTATAATTATATATATATATATATATACTATATATATTATATATATAGATATGATATATATCTAGTATTAGGTATTTAGTTTATATATATATTAATATATTCGTATTTTATATCTATATAAATATTATATATATATATATATATATATCGTAGTATATAGATTATATTATATTATTATAATATATTATATATATAATAGATATAGATTATATATTTATATAGTATATATCATTTATAGTATATGATTATATAGCATTTATTTTATGATATAATAATCCAAGTTACATAAGAGTTAATATATATAGTTATATTAATTATAATTATATATATATATATATATATATATTATTATATATCATATATATATATATATATATATATATATATATATATATATATATATATATATATATATATATATATATATATAATTGCTGCGAACGAAAAGAAAAAAAGAAGAAATTTATATACGCAAGTTCAAAAGACAAAAAGGTCGACGAAGGCAAGATAACAAATCGATAGTTCTGATAAGCGGCTCAAAGAAAGTCTTGAAATAATATTATGAACCGTAAGGAATTAACACAGTTTGGCACAGCATAAAATGCTTGCCTTTCACGCGATTAGGACTGGTACGAAACATACATTGAAAATTTTGTTCATATATTGTTTAAATGCCACAACATATTTTAATTTCAATATAAAATTATATTTAAACTAACTAAATTGAAATATATATATATATATTATATATATATATATATATATATATATATATATATATATATATATTATTATATATATATTATATATATTATATATTATATATATATTATATTATATATATATATATAAGTCCCCAGGTGGGTTTGAACCTTAACCATGATGTAAAACCAAAGAATTTTACCTCCCAGCCACGATAGGCTAAAAGGAAATATACCAAGGATTGATGATATTCCACCATCGGTTATCCTCCGGAAGACTCCCCCGCCTACACTCGGGCCAGGGGCAAGACTGGGTAATTTTTTTTATCGGGACTGCATATTGTATGGATGAAAATAAATGCATGCTCGCATTACAAATTGTACATAAACATTATGTCCCAGGTGTGATTGTAACCCGTTACCCTATGATGTGTAAAATTGAGAAGTTTATATCCCAGCCACGAATATGGCTAAAGGAAATCTACCAGGTTTGATGATATTCCACCATCGGTTATCCAGCGAAGCATGCATTTATTTTCATCCATACAATATGCAGTCCCGATAAAAAATTACCCAGTCTTTGCCCTGGCCCGAGTGTAGGCGGGGAGTTTTCCGGAGGATAACCGATGGTGATGAAATATCATCTAAATCCAATGGTACGAATTTCCTTTATATGGCCTATCGTTGGCTGGGAGGGTAAAACTGTCGTTAGGTTTTTACATCGATTACGGGTAATGGTGAGGTTCAAAACCTACCTGTGGAATATAATGTTTATGTCATGTCATCTTGTAGTAGATGCGATGTCTAGTTGGGCATGTTTATTTTTCATCCCTTAATATCATATAATATATATACTAATATATATACTAATATATTATGATATTATATATATATATGATATTATTATTATAGTATAATATAGTCTAGATGATTATAATTAAGTGCTTATATGCTAGTTTATGATACTGATTTATAAATATATTAGTTAATAATTATGTACTACTATATGAACAGGTAGAGGACGATGTTCGGTTTACGCATTGACATATGTAACAGCGACAAACAAGTAAAATTTTACGTCATTCACGTGTTTGTGTTGGTTGTGTGGTGGAGTGGTGATGGTTTTGTGTGTCGACAGCAGCTCTGAGGTTCTGCTTCAATCTAACAACAACAGCTGGTCAGAAACAGACAACAACAACAACGAACAACAACACAACAACACAAAATGTTGTAGCACATGAAACGTTAAAGATATGTTAGAGCACATGTTGTACGGTAATAATGTCTACGGTAAAATAAAAATTGGGCCGGGTCCTTAGTTGAAGTCAAGAGCGACAGTATTTCTTGACTCCTGGATAAGTATCTGTTAATCACTACTTTCCTTTATAGTATGTTATTCTTAATGCTCTTTATGTCTTAGGATTGTGACTAAAAGTTTCCTTGTCAAACAACTTAGCATATAAGTTGTGCTTAAACCTTTTATCTGCCAGTAAATAAGCTTTAATTAGACTAGTAGTGTGATTCCAGTGTCTGGAGATTATAGACGGTTTGCAGAACTAATGAAAAAATAAATTTTCAGTGCTCAGACAATGGGCTGCTTTATTTCCATCTCCCATAATATTATACTGTGTGTTGCGGAGAGTTCCCAGTGTTAACACATTGCTGAACAATTCACATTTTTTACAACACTATATATGATTATTATAGGATATAGGTATAAATGATGCATATTTGTTATATATTAGTTGTTATATGTAGTATTATATATATATACTGTATAATAGAATAGTATATATTGATATAATATATCTAATCAGTTATAGGTCTATGAATATAAAGTGGTATAGTTATTATGTATTAGTAGTAGTAATATAGTATTTAATATATTTATTTATAAGTGTTAAGATGAATGGCTGAACTTGTTAAGTGGCAATGCAGAGCAGATGTCCATTTCTTATTTCAGCATGCCAGCACGGTATGCGGATGGCAGGATCGTGTCTTGACTTTTACAGTCTTCGACGGGTGGTGCGGAATACGGATTGCGGTATGTCTGATTTATAGGTACCCATGATACCGAGTGATATTGTACTATTCATACGTATTAGCTGATTTGTAGTGATATCCAGGGATAGGATTTATTATGACATACGTGTGTACGAAGTTCCTTATGATATATATATATATATATATATATATTATATAATATATATAGATAATATATAATATATTATTATAATAATATATATATATATCTACCTATAATATATATATAATATATATAATATATATATATATTATATATATATATATATATATATATATATATATATATATATATATATATATTATATATATATATATATATATATATATATATATATATATATATATATTTCGAGGTTTAGCCACAATCTATTAATATAATTGTGTAACCAGGGTGCGGGACGGGGACCCAACTCAAATGCACCCCACCAACCTTTTTCTCCAACCTTCGCCCTTAATGAAAGAGATTTTACAATGGATTATATACTTTTTGCACTAGTATTGAAATTCAAATATAGGAAGGTTGTGCTTGAGAAACATCAATTTTTCTTTCTTTTCTGCTGAGAGTCTCTTTCTCTTTTCATCATATATTAGCTCAGCATTGCTAAATACTCTCTCACTTGGAACACTAGTTGGAGGACAGGCCAAGTATATCCTTACAAGTTTACTCAAGCGTGGGTAAACATTTTGCTTAACTTTCCATCAACTGATAGGATCATCATCATTTGCATCTAGTCGTCTTTCTTGGTGATAGTTTTCAATCATTTGCACTACATCTTTTGGTAATGCGTGTGTTTCTTCATCACTACTGGACTGTAGAAAGTCTTCCAGTGAATCTCTTATTGATTTACTTGTAGAAGGTGTTGGTTCTGTAGATTTCGTTTTTTTCCTTTTAATGGGTCGAGAATTAATAGACTGTTCGGATTGAAGTTTTTCAACTGCAACACAAAGATGACGATTTAGCTTGTTCCTATTATTGTGTTCAAAACTTACCTTTATAACGGGATCTAGGTAAGTTGCAAATAGTTTGAAGGTCATTAATTTTCACAGAACAAACTTTTTTACAGGCTCTAGTTTTATTACTCTTTTTTATTCTTTTAAAACTCGTCATCATTTTCATTTGAAGATGGTTCAAAATGCTTCCTTAATCTTAATATTAATGGTATTACATCGGATACAGAAGCTGTAGAGGCGCTGATTTTTTTGGCATCCCTAATCTCATGTGACTCTGTTGACTCAAATTATTATGAACTACATGCTATGAGATCATGATTCATTATTACACAGTTGAGTCGAGTCCCATGTCTCTCATTTAAAGTTTGAGTTCAAATTCATCTTAAGTATTTTTATTAGAAAATTCTTTATCAAATCTCGACAATAAACATCCGGCGCAACTCCGCGCACATCCGCAGGGCAAAGCGCGGATGTGCGATGCGTGAGCGGATCTTTTATTAATGTGGCGGATGCTCCGCTGGATGCGGATACGGATGTTACCTGCATTACCAATATATATATATATATATTAATATTATATATAATTAATATATATATATAATAAAAAATATATATATATATATATATATATATATATATATATATATATATATAATAATTAAATAAATATATTTAAAATTAATTCATAATTTAATAATATATATATATATATCAATATATATATATATATATATATTATATATATTATAAGTTTTAAAGGCCATTATTGAGACTTTCACCTACATTGCAAAATGAAATTATAGAGATGCCAATTAGCATCAATGGTAAATAATATATATATATATATATATTATATATATATATATATATATACTATATATATATATATATATATAATATATATATATATATATATATATATTTATATATATTATATTATATATTATATATATAATGGAATAAAAGGTATTTACTTAGCTTATGTTTTTTATATTCCGAGTTAATTATGAGTTATGAACTACAAACTTCAAGGTAGAAATATCAGTTTTTTCTCGGTGCGTATATATATATATAATATATATATATATATATATATATCTATATATATACAATTATATTAAATATATATATATATATATATATATATATATATATATATATATATATATATATATATATATATATGTGAGGACAAGATTCTCTTTGCCCTCACAATAATCCTGTACACCTCTCATAGTAGCTTTGTACACGGCTATATACACCTGTAACATCACTCAAAAAGGGGGTTCTCTATATGTTAAATTTTAATTATTATTGGTATTTCATTATGTGAGAAAAATATTCGGTGACTCTTCTGTACGGCCCCATTGTCGTAAAAATGAGTCACTGCAAAATGCTACCCGAGAATGCCTGGCATTTGAGGGAAGGCAAGGGCAGTTAGACTTCAAGTTACAAGAAAAGAGGTCGCATTAAACTTCGGTTCGTTAAAAAAGACCGGAGAGTTGTGGTTTGATTATAGTAATTATAGTGTTAACTCCCACAATCTTATCAATTACTGTGAACTGGCCATTGTGTTAACTAATGAATTGATTGCATTTTAAATTGTTCTTACATTGATACCATTACTTACTATTCGATTTACTTAATTTTAAAAATAAAGATAAAAAGTAATTATTCCTTTTTATTACCACTGTATTAATTTTTCAAGAGTAATAAATATATATATATATATATATATATATATATATATATATATATATATATATATATATATATATATATATATATATATATATTTATATATATATTTTAATTTATATATATATATATATATAATATATATATATATTATATATATATTAGGGATGTGCCGAATAGTGAAAAAGCCGAATACCGAATATTCGGCTAAAAGTATTCGGCCGAATAATCACTTCGCTATTCAGCCGAATAGTTATTTCAAAGTTCGGTCATCCATTTAGGGAAAAATACAGAAAACTTATATAGAAAGCAGGGATGGCAATTTTGGTGATTTTTTTGATTTTTTTAAAAAAAATCAATTTGTGATTTTTTTTATTTTTTTTATTTTTTTTTTTTTTTTAGATTTTCGTACGTCATGCGATATATAATTTGTACTTTCCAAATTATATTTTTACG
>JABUQX010050661.1:32500-34966 GCA_015478945.1 Trachelipus rathkii
AAAGGTAAAAATCATAAAATTTTACAAATCTGTGTTACACACAATATCTCACAAATGCGATGTGATATGCAAAAAACCGATTACATTTTTGGAATCAGCACATCAATAAATAATCAATTGCGAAACCCCGTCCAAGAAATTTCATGTTTACCAGTGTTATATACAAAGTAATAAAACAAAAAGTAAATAACTATTTCTTACCTATAGCAAACCATTCACATATTAAAAATAATTAAATGAAAATTGAAAAGTTTCGTAGTTAAAGATATTAAACTAAACTTCATTTGAATAAGCTCTAAGGTTAAAATGACAGAACATTAGCAGTTCTCCATTTTCAGGGAATAACCTATTTCTTGTGGCTTCATAAATATTTCCTCCTGTTCTAAATATTCTTTCACTTTCGACTGATGACGGTGGAGCTGAAAGGTATTTTATTGCTAGTTTTTTCAAATTCATAAAACTATTTCCAGTGTTTTTCCACCAATTGAAGGGAATAAATATCATTGTCTTCACTGGTCAAAGTAGGCAAACTTATATATTTGTTTATTTCTTGATGTAATTCCGTATGTAGCCTTTTACTTTTATGTACAATAATTACATCGTCAGAAGAATGGGACTTTCTTTTTTCACTCTCACTTTCTTTTCTGTATGACGATTTTGATGCTGCATATTTCTTAAAGACTGAATCATTAATAGAAGTGATAAGTGTAATCCTCATCTCACTTTCCCCCCAGCGCCGTGAATCATCGTCCAGCAGAAGAGTCAGGAGCTAAATTTTCATGCATTTCTTTCCATGCCTCAACGACCATATTTTTTACTGATTCATCTGATTCATGTTGAAAAATTAGTTTGAATCGCAGATCTAAGAAAGTAGCTACACACAAAGATTTATCACATAGAAACTTAGAAAGTCTTTTTTCTACTGATTTCTTAAGCTCTTCAACGAGTGTAATTATTCCACTGAAGCTTTTGCTTTTAATTGCCTTATTTAAAAATAGATTTATTGCTAAAATGGAAAGGATCACTTGGGCGACTGTTACTTCACGTTTAATGCTTGTTTTAGTGATGTTGTCAAATGGCTCAAGTAAATGGAATAATTTTGCCACTGAAAATCAGTCAACATTTTCTGATTGCATTCAGCAGCGTATATGAATAGGGGAACTTTTTGTTCAAACAATCTTTTAAGCATATCATAAGTTCTGTTCCAGCTTGTAGAAACGTCTTGAATTAATTTATGCTGTTTGACATTCAGCTGCATCTGTAAAGTTTTAAGCTTTGCAGCTGCCGTTGCTGAATGGTGAAAATGAGAGGATATGCTTCTGCAAGTAAATAAAATATCTTTAACAGACTTCTGACATAATATTGAATCGTGAATGCATAGTTGCAACATGTGAATAAAAAATGAAATTGATAGCAAGCCACTCTCCCTTATACCAGCTACCATGTTTGGTCCATTATCCCGTATCACTAAATGAATTCTATTTTTTAGAATATTGAAAAATATCAAAGGCCCTTATAGGATCTGACAAATGACAAAGATTTTCGCCATATTGGCTACAAAATTTGGCTATATTTTTATTTTTTGGAAAATAAGTTTCTAAAATTTCAATTTTAAATTGAAATAACTTTCCCTTATGTTGACGTAATTTATTGTTTATAAAGCTCAATATTCGGCCCGAATAGTTCGGCAAAAAGCCGAATACCGAATATTCGGTATTTTGGCCGAATAGGCCGAATACCGAATACTTACCGAATATTCGGCACATCCCTAATATATATATAATATATACTGAAATATACCAAATATATATATATATATATATATATATATATATATATATATATATATATATATATATATATATATATATATATATATATATATATATATATATATATAATATATAAATATATACATATTATCATTATTATATAAAAATTACCAAGAATAAAAAAAATGTGTCAACCAAATTAACAAGGTCCTTTATATATATATATAATATATATATATATTATTTATATATATATATAAAATATATAGATATACTATATATATATATATATATATTATACTATATATAATATATATATATATATACTATATATATATATATATATATATATATATATATATATATATATAATTACTAACAAATTAAATATTAGGATTAATCTCACAGGGCGTTTTTTATTTTAATATTCATATTCGTATTTCGACACTGCCATTCTGTATTTATTATTATTATTATTATTATTATTATTATTATTATTATTATTATTATTATTATTATTATTATTATTATTATTATTATTATTATTATTATTATTTTTATTATTATTATTATTTTTATTATTATTATTATTATTATTATTATTTAATCGTAAAACTGATTCACACACAACACAAAATATTGTTTATTATTATTATATTAAAATATTATTATATTATTATTATTAATATTATTC
>JABUQX010050662.1:0-10000 GCA_015478945.1 Trachelipus rathkii
CATATAGTGACTGTGAGTGATATTAGTGTGGCCAATTCGGAGGCGTACAAGTATCACCTCATGTAAGCGCTTTCGTCTGTGGGAGAAAGACCACTCACGATGTTCGGCTTTATGTTTCTGAGTTTCCTTCCCCGCGATCACTCGTCCAGCACTCTTGCCAACAAAATCGAAAGCCCTGTCGGAGAGCCAGGATAGTAATCAGTGATGGGAGGCGGCCTTGTCGAATGTCATCCGGGAGGTACCTGGACCAAACTCCGAAAGAGGAGGCGGCCATTTTGGCCTCTCTGTCAGCGATTTCATTGCCAGTTACCCCTACGTGAAGAGGGAGTCCAACATAAAATAATTTGTTTCTTACGGGAGTGGAGAAGTCGAAGAAAAGTTTGTTTACAGCTGATACCATTGCGTTTTTAGAATAAGGGGTTTTAGCGCTTGTAGCGCGCTAAGCGAATCTGAATAAACGACATATGAGAGTGATCTTGGTTAAAGATTAGAATTCTTAGAAAGGGCCAATCATTATAGCCGTTAAACTCTGCCTGTAAAAAATAAAGCATAAGGGGGAAGGGTAATGGAGAGGTTTGTGTTCAGGAAAGGACAGCAGAAAGCGCCCCACACTGTCCCTGTTTAGAGCGTCAGCTAAACACTGGAGTAAATTCATCGTAAACTGCGGAATGAGACAGGAATGATGCTTTTAACAAGGCAGCAGGATGGCTAGATTTGGAGAGAGAGGTCAGAGCCAAGCAAATGGTGGGAGAGGGGAATAGCCAAGGTGTGTACCTTCGTCATAAGAGAAAAGCAGCACCTTTTGAAAAGGGATGTTGAGGAAAATTAAAGATGTTATGAACCGTCTTTGCAAATGGCCAGTAATTAGGATCTGAGGTACTTCCTGCAGAATCGGTGTCAGAGCAGACGGATATTGGGGTTGAAAACGAAGATAACTTGTACACATGATGTATTCTCTTCGAAGCGAGAGTGGCATCACATTGGATCCAACTTAAGGCTCACCCGGGGGGACAACCGGAAGGCTGAAGTGGACATACGAATCGACTCAATTTTGATGGGATCTAACAGGTGTAGTAGTGTTATGGAGGCCTGACCATATACTGCACAGCCATAATCCAGTTTCGATCGGATTAGGGCTATGTAAAGACGTAAAAGGGACTTGCGATCAGCACCCCAAGATTTTGAGGCAAGATGACGTAACAGGTCAAGGGCGCAATGACAAGTTGTTTTCAGGTGTTTAATATGCGGTGCATATGTTAAGTGGTCATCTAGGATGAGCCCTAGAAATTTGACCCGTGAAGTTACACGAATGGGCGAACCCATATAAGGTTAGGTTCGCTGGAAGAAGGTGGCAAGTTCTTCGATTCCCTTTTTTTCTTAAAAAGCACTGCTGAGGTTTTGGTGGGAGAAAAAATGGAAGCCATGGGAGTTAGCCTATATTATGAAATATTTTCAATAGCTAGTGAAGTTGCCGTTCGAGAAGGGCAGCCTGGCCACCGCTATGTAAAATGCTAAGTCATCGACATATAGAGAAAACATTGACAGTCGCATGGAATCAGAGGGTTAAACAATATCAATTAAATCGAGAGCAAATAGTAATACACTTAAAACATTACCCTGCGGAACGCCTTCATCCAGAGTAAAGTGGCTTGACAAGAATAGAGAGCACCGAACTTTGCATGATCTGTTTGACAAAAGGACATTTATGAAAGAGGAGTTGTCGCGAAAACCGAGCGAATGGAGTTTAAGGAGGATCCCAGTTCTCCACGTTGTGTCCCGTAAGCTTTTTCGAGGTCAAAAAAAGACCCCAAGAACCATCCCACCAGTTGAGAATGCGCTTCCCGGATGTCATGGTCTAGTTTTACAAAGGGGTCCGCAGGTCGAACGATTTTTTCGAAAGCCAAACTGGAAGTTTGAAAAAGATTGGCGACTCTCCAGAACAGGGAGAAAGGGGGGCCTGAAACCATTTTCTCCATTAATTTACAAGGTATGCAGGTCAGTGAAATTGGTCTTTGATTATCCGCCAGCTTCGGATCTTTCCAGGTTTGGGGATAGGAATTACAATAGCTGTAGTCCAAATAGATGGAAAAGAGGATTCGATCCAGATTCTGTTATATAGATCCAGCAAAAATTCTGATGCTGAGGGATGTATATGACGGAGCATGATAAACGAAATCATGTCTGGACCAAGAACACCATCTTTGCTACTCGCCAGTGCAGTTTGATACTCTGCAAGTGTAAAAAGACGGTTGTAGGTATGATCTTCCCTTTCGCTGTTGAAAAGGTCTGGCAGTTGCTGTGTCAGTTCTTCAATTTTTTGAAAGGCTTCAGTGTAGCGAAATGAACTCGAATGGCTAGCGAAGCTATAACCTAACGCATCCGCTACCACCGCAGGAGCGGAGATCGTATCAGTTATATCAGTCCCATAACGGAGGACTGTGGGTGAAGAGTTATTAGATCGACGAGATATTTTCTGTGTACTTTCCACACCAAAGGAAGGGGAGTTGTGGAGTTAAAAGTCAAATATGTAATTTTCGAAATATTAATGCTCAAACGATTAATTCGGCGAGATCTCGCTGCGGCTGCTTTTAAAAATAATCATGTTTTGGGGTGGTACAGGTCTTTTTGTATTGCCTGTTGAGTTTCTTCTTCTCTCGGTAGTTGGCTTGTGCGCACTCTTGGGAACACCAAGGGGTTGCCGACCGCCTGCCTGAGGAAAACTGCCGGATGCAAGCTTCCGCTGCCGCAGATGACTACTTTCTGGAAGAAGCAAAAGGGCATCATTATTTCAAACAGTCGGAAAATCGTTTATTGAAAGGAGAAAAAGGGATAGCGGTGGTCTGATAAAAAAGGCAGCCCACTCGCTCGATCATAACGCCAGCTGGATTTGGGTTTTTGCATTGGGCTTGGAAACAAAGCTCATTTAAATGCTATGGGTAATGATCGCTCCGAAATAAATAATCAAAAGCTGGCGACCAGTAAAACGATCCATAAGGGGCAATGGGAGCAAAAGGAAATATCAATTCAAGAAGAAGTGTGTGTATCTAAACGTTCATAGGTGGGGAGTCCTGTGTTAAGGCATCCTAGGGGAAAAGGGGGTTTAGAAGATCTATTAAGATCTGGATTTGGATGAAGTGACAGAGTCACCCCATAATTGCGGTGGCGGAGGTTGTAAGTCACCTAGTTAACAACCGAAAGTAGGGAGCTGTTAAAAAAGATCAGCTAAGTCGACCTTAGTAATCTCACTACTCAGCTAAGTAGACTGAACATATAGTAATGTCGGATGGCATAAGTGAATCTTGCCGCTACTGCATTTGAAAGTATTGGTATTGAAGAGGGACTGGGGAAGTAGGGGATAGATTAGTGAATGAGATATTACCTGCCCCCCTTATCATGTTGTCACCTCTTTCATAGAAGTTAACGGCACGATTTATATCAAGAAGGTTGAAAGAGTCACGAGATTGACATTAGTCCGAAGTTCCTGCAAAACATAACACTTTGTGTACATATGTTTTATTAGTTGAACAATTTCTTCCTCGAAATTAGAGTAATAGCCACGACAATTCCATTGAAGGAAAGTAGTCATAATGAGTTATGAATATTATGGTGGTGGTCTATTTAGAGACAATTGTCTCGATGTGACTGGGGGTAAGCAGGATGTGAGATACAGATGAAAAGAGGCAGAGTTGAGACTTGGGTCTCGGCGAGGAGGGGGAACAAATCCTGGGGGGCCAGGGTAGTCATACACCAGAGATTTGTTAGGTTGTATGACGTCTTTTAGGGAGGAGTTTTCAGATGTATTTGGTTAAAGAGCTTCACCATGAATGCGAGATAAGTTGAGTTTCAATCAGTCCAACTTTATATGTTGGGTTCGATTGGTCAATAGAAGAGCAAACCAAAATGCTCGTGTTTGGTTAATGGGAGTGATTCAGCAATCTGCCAAGTAAGCAATTCGAAATGTGTAAGGATGTGGAGTTGCTTCCATGGAACTGGGGAAGAAGATGTTACCGGAAAGGTGTCATCTTTTTGAGAAGGAGTTGGGCCGGTCGCGATAAGGTTCCAATATGGATTCGTTTTGGATTGACAAGTTCCGCATACTGGAGACTTTTGCTAGAATTCGTCGTGGGAGTGATTTTGGGAGATTGGACGATTTAAGTTAGAAATGGGGGAACCTCTGGCGTCTCCCTTTATGCCCTCCAAATAGAACCAGAGCGCTATAGAACGCTTTTGCGGCGTTTGCGTTGGACAGTCTTCCATTCGCCTTTCTTCGGAGCAAGCGCAGGAATGATTAGAAAGAGAGTGCGTTTCTATCACATTCAAGCTCCATTTTGGGAGCTTGTTTTTCCATTTCAAATCTGTTAGATATAGAATCCTTGGGGAGCGCTAAGAGATTGGGGACATTCAGAAAGAAGAATTATAGGAAGACTCGGAAGATGCTAGAGTTATCCTGCCAACCTATTAGAAGGGTCATTGGTAGGTTGTCCGATAGCTGCGATTGCCTGGGTACAATCTATTAAAGTAGTTGATTTTGTCCCTTGAGTGGACTTATGGCGAGGTCTCCTCTTCTGAGTTACATTTTTACGTCTGGGGTTAGTGATTTTTGCTTTTAAAAATTCGGACGCTCTGTATTTTTAACGAAAACCTTTAGGCTTGGCGATTATCTTTTCTTTAGCCTTTGGGGACATCTTTTTACAGGAATTGGTAAACGGTGGAGAGGTAATCAAGAGGACAAAGAGACAGTCCTCTTACATAAGTTTGGAGAAGCTCATTGGGTAGGCATGGACAGTGTGTCTTAAAAGAAGTGTTTTTCCAAGAATTTGTGTGGATGAACCAGCTCAGTTTTCATTGCTGGTTTGTTGAAGGTTAGTACTCGGATAGGCGTTGTTAATGGCTTTTTTATGTGACAAGGAGATTGAGCAAAGGGGCTGCTTTTTTTTCAATGTTTAGGAGTCGCGCTTAGCTAGTGGACAATTACAAGGCAGGATGGGATACAGTAGCTGCCTGAGTTCACTGGTTTTGGTGGAGGCAGTTCTGCTGGGATGAGTTTTGTGTGCTGGATAGCACGCTGGTGGAGTTAGGGGGGCAGCAGTTGATTGTGGCGTTAGGATCGCTTTGGTCTTGTAGGATATTTTTTCATCAAGCTGGCGAATGGCATCTCTCCTGCTCATTTTGTGTATGGTGCATAATTCAGAACCTCCTGTTCAAACATAGGTAAGATGGGCATTTGAAAGAAGAAGAACTGTGGGGTCCTCCACAGTTTCTCATACAGTTCTAGGGTATTTCACAGGAGTGGAAATAAAATCTCCGCAGACTGGGCTATTTCATTCGGTTCCCCTACAGTATTTTCGGGGGATGAACAAACCGTTGACATTTTGAAGCAAACGTCTGGGTCGAGGGACCAAACGTGCGAAACACTGTATCTTGAAACCCTATTGTAACCTTTTGTAGGTGGATGAGGGAGTATTACAAGGTCTAGCAGTAAACGAGGATTTGGTTTGTCAGGATTCCGACGAGGCGGGAAATCTATAAAACGTTTGACGGAAATCTTTTCTGTGGAGGATTTCCCAATGATGTTGACAGCTGTATCTACCTCGTCTTTCTGTTCATTAACAGTATATGGAATGCCTTTAGATGTGATTCTATTCTCATTCGACAAAGTAGAAATAAGAGAAAGTATCATGCAAGAAGACGTTAGGGATGACAGAAATAGAACTTCTGATACGGGTAGTAGCTTGTAAAGAGAATGGACCCATGTTTTCTCATTAGTGACTGGAGGATCTTCAACGCCTAAAGCTTTTTCAAGTGCATTACTTAGAAGAATGGTTCTGTGCTCAGTAAGAGCTTTAGGAGGTAGTGGATCGCAGAATGTGATACATCGGAAATGATGTATCTGCTGACATTCCTGGAGGGGTGCAGCATATGGAGTGAACGAATGAGAACGACTATGACGAAGGGTACCTTTGCGGGATTGCCCGATCGTTTGGGCACCTGGGATGTAGAGGGCGTGCCAGGTGACTGATCGCCGGAGACAGGCAGAGGCCTTCCAGGGGAAGTGGGGGGAGACACGGCATCAATGTTCGAAGTGCAATTCAAAAGAGTAAGTCCATTTATTGGTCCAGGTTCGGGAATCTTTAAATCCATCAATCTCGTAGGGCATCGTAAGGTTATCCATGTGTATATTATATTAAAGAGGGTCCCCAAACCCTCATGGGTGTCGAGCCCTATTGAGGTTTGTGCCCGGAGAGAACACGAACGCTAAGCGGCGGGAGTCTCATTATTATTAGATGTTCCAGAAGGGTTCAGGGAAAAAGGACCCAAAACCTGGTGCTGTGGTCGTGTGCCACCGAATTCACAAACAGGTGATGCGGCTCACACCCCTTCAGCACAGATGACGCCAGATGCCCCCTCCGTAAGGAAGGGTGTCATTGGCGTTCATCTACCTCTCTTCAGATTACAGAAAAAAGTATACATACAAACATACAGAAAAAAAAAAAACGCCTCTTCGCTCTAGGACGCTGAAGGGCGGGTGGTATATCCGTATATCCCGCCCAACAGCATCCCAGAGAGCCCCCAACCACAACAAGGTGAGCGATCGACTGGGGGGGCCTCCTTACTAAATAACCTCATTCCCCAAAAATTAACCTATTCCTTCTTGCACCCTCAAACCCACACACATTCACTATCAACCTCTTCATTACTGTAATATTGTGCAGATTCTCGTAGTGTTCTTTCACACTCCTCTCACACCTACTTCATCAGTTACAAAGGGCACCATTCCCTATTCATTATATCTAAGCAGATTCCCCTTATTCTCATTGTTTATATACTATATTATATATTTTATAATATATATATATATATATATTATAATATATTTATATATATATATATATATATATATATATATATATATATATATATATATATATACATATATATATATATATATATATATATATATATATATATATATATATATAATATATATATATTAGTATATATATATATATAATTTCAAATTTGATAAGTTCCATACACATTTTTTTTATCATTTGGAATTTTAAATGTTTGGCTCATCACCTACATAACAAGCCAAAACAGAATCGTTAAAACCCGTTTCTCCAAAAGTGTTTTGAGTACCTTTGATACTTCGAAGATCATTTATTCTCAAGGTTAGGATTTTATCGTACTACAAAATAATTTAAATTTGCTTTAACTAAAAGGCAAAATAAAAAAACGAATGTTAAAAAAATAATTTATCAAATTTAACAACAAATAAAGTCTTTGTTAATTTGTAGAAAAGTAGAGTTACGCACAATTTACACTGTACAAATTTATATGCATACCTTTACGTACTTTACTCACACATGTACCACAGCTCAAGCATACATAGGTTAACCAGAAAAAGATGGTTATGGTGTGGGCCATCATGAATTTAAATGGAAACGCCTGATGTAACTCAGACGGACCACAAACCGAAGTCGAAGTCAATTTGACGCAGCGTTTCAAACGCGTGATCCCTTTGAGTTACACCAATGGTTTCCTTCCATATGCATTTCAATTGTCAAGTTGTGGTACAAGTGGGTTCATAAGCCTTAGACTAGAGTTTACTTTACGAAGTAATTTCATTGTATTTTTTCTCTTTCTTTCTTCATCTTCCTTTTTATTCCCAAGACCGGGAGTAAGGTGCGTGACAAGCATCGGAAAAGAAAAGCAGTAGAACATGACAAAAGTCGAAAAGAAAGCCCAGCCTTACCGCCCCCTCTGTACCATTAATTAGTAAGAACTCGTAGAAGTCAGAAAATCCACCCTAGAGCTTCACGAGACCGCGACGGACCCTCATTATGGTAAATCGTCAGTGTAAGGGTTCATCCCTTGGCCCAAGTGGGCCACAGCCATACCCCCTCGAAAAACCAAGCCATTGACTCCTATTAAGCACCTTTATACTCGCCTCTGCCAAACTCACATTTCTCTCCTTCAAACATTCATTTACTGACTCAATCCACTTTTTCTTCGGTCTCCCAGCCGGTCGGTTCCCAACACACTCGCCACTATACATCCACTTAACCAACCGACTATCATTCATCCTTTACACATGACCAAACCATCTCAACATACTTTCATTTATTCTCTCGTTTATCCCTTTCTTCACACCACACAACTCTCTAATACGTTCATTCATCATTTTATCAATTCTTCTCACACCTAGCACTCCCCTAATATTGTCCATCTGAACACATTGAACTTTAGATCTATACTTCTTATTCCAGACCATAGTCTCACTACTATACAATAACACAGGTAACAACATACCCTCATGTAAGACCCAGCGCACTCGGAGACTTTAGTCCCTTTACATTCACCAATGATTAATTGCACCAGCCACCTTCCTGGCATTCAAACTTTACCTACTACACTCTGCATCAATCGTTCAATTTCATCCAAACATATACCCTAAATATTTTAAAACTCAGGACACCTTTCCAGCTTGCTCAGGCCATCTAACATAACTTCACACTGAGGACTATTCCCTCAAATAACAATAATAAACACTTACTCTTTTCACGTTTACTTTCAAACCCTTCCTTTTACACACACTGCCAAATCTCTCTACCAATCCTCTCAAACTCTCTTCAGATTCCCCACACAAAACCAAATCATCCGCATATAATAGGTTAAGGCACCCTCCACTCAATCTCCAATCTCCAATATTTCTAACACATTTCCTGCCACCCCACCTCTAATTCTTTCGATAACTCCATCCATAAAGAGAATTGCAATAACCAAGGAGCACATAACAGAACCCTGCCTCACTCCGCTATTAATACTAAACCAATCATCATCAAACATTATATATACATTATAAACATACAAACTATATTTAATTAACAGAAACAGTTTCTAATGCTTAAGTACAAAATTATTGGATTGGTTGGAAAAATTTAATAAGATATTACAGTTGAAATTATGCTTAACGAACATTTTAATCGCAAAGCATATATTCTTCTTTTTCAAGTGGCGGCCACGAAAGGCTTAATGTAGGCAATTTTTCTTCATTTTCAAACCAGGAAAAATATTCACTCCTCAGAACTGTATAAAAAAAAATAATAAAAATAATAAATAAAGAACAAAAAATAACAAAATAATTTAAAATTCAAATAATTAAAAATAATTCAAACTTCAATCTTTGTTGAAACATTGTGAAGATTCGAAATATAATATCCAACCTCTCTTCACAATTCTATTAAACTACACAAAATAAGTTCGAGGTTCTCATTAGTAATGAGACGACGAATCGGAATCGGCAACTTTTTTGCAATCGGAAAGGATTTTTTTTTTTTTTTTTTTGCAGAATTGGAATCAAAACCGGGAATTGTTTTGACATGGTATGATGAATAGAAATCGACATAGATGTAATCGGAAGAACTCGGTCATTTTAATAGTGGGCATCAGAATTGAAAATTTTGCCAACCCATCACTAATTCTCATATATTGATTAATCAATCTATCACTCAATGCCTTTGTACAATTCTTTATTCTGTTCTAAAATTATAATATTTAATTAAAATTTAGACCACAGAAATTTTTCTCATTACTTTTACTAAAACTTTACTTCACAACTTATAAACAATAATTTAGATTTAAACTCGTATAAAGGATCATGTACAGTTTTTTTTCTCGCCTTACACCAACTTCAAATTACTTTTCAAATCTAAACAAAAAAAAAAGATGTAGTAGTAGTAATTATGTTCTTGGAATATTTATGATTGTCTAACAACCCCTTCCTCCCTCAAAATAATGTAATAAGCTTATAAATTAAATTCATGCTACAATGTAGTATACATTATATTTAAATATTTCAAATTAAATATTATTGTATTAAGTATAAGTAAATTTTACAAATTTAGATAAATTCCATTCTATGTACAAAACCAATATTTATCAACCATTTAATCATCCTAAATTTGCTAACCCGTTTCATCAATTAATTGATATTACT
>JABUQX010050662.1:15000-17374 GCA_015478945.1 Trachelipus rathkii
GTAGTTATACAAAAAAGAGCCAACCCATACAACATTAAAACTGAGATAGGGAACTTCAAATTTTTTCTTCCACAGATAACAAAACAAGCAAATGGAAAGATGTCGGTTGGTTCCATTTTGCAAAACAATTTTTTTACTTCATTACTCAAATTTCGAGTTTGTGGAATGGCTCTTTTTTGCATAATTATGCCCAAAGCAAAAAAAAAAAGCTTTTATGCACAATTAAAATGAGAAAGGTTGAATCAACAAGATTATCACTAATAAAAACTCAAGTACAAACTCGAAATAACAAAAGCCGTTTTCGCATTTGTGCTTACGAGTTTGCGTTCGTTTTTGTCAAACAGCGCAAAATCGGAAAAAATGCTCACCAAACGTAAGGAATTTCCTTAATTCTTTAAGGTTGCTATTTCCCATGCTTGCCGAATTTAGCACGTTCTTACGAAAAAATGCAAACAAACAAGATGGCGGAGTGGTAGGCCCGTTTGAATTGATGAATGTTTCATTCAATAAAATTAGCTTTAAATCTAATTTCTTCCAAATCGATAAACTCCATTATAATAGTTGATCAATTATTTGTAATATAAACCATTTGTTATTTTTTTATTTCTGCTTATCCCAAAAACCCCGTGCTCCATCACAACAGCTGATTCCAATTCTTTGTAAACAAAAGTAACTTTTATGAGCAATCGCGATCGTTAATGCACGAAATTCGTGCTAAAACTGGGTGAGCATTTCTTATCGAGCGTAAACACAAATGACAAAAACGATAACGGTCTAACTTAATATATTACAATTAACTTCTAAGAAATAAAATTTGAACTCTACAACTCGAGATGGAAAAACTAAATCAATTAAAATATATATAAAAAAAAGAAACTTACAACGTAGATACACTTTTGTCGACTCATAAATTTCTTGATACATTATGTACTGAGGTTTCTCTTTGTAAAGAGCTGAAGCAGAGGACAGGAATACTGGTTGATCCGAATAAACTGTCCTACAATAAAATACGAAAATGAAATATAAAATATACGTTAAAAAAAATAATAATAAAAAAAATATCATCCCATGAAGTCGCCCCAATTCATCTAAGTCTTGAAACTCTTTTTATTTTTTTATTTGCCAAGAACATGTGGAACAGCTTTCAATTATTGGTGCTGTTATGTACGTATTACTCGAAAATATTGGGTATAAAATTTATCAAATATTATCATCAATCACCATCATGATCACCACCTTCTTTTCCCCGACTGGGGCTAAGGTGCGTCACATGCACTGGAAACAGAACAGTTGTAGAAGAATAATGATAAGTCGAAAAGAAAGTCCAGCTTACCGCCCCCTTTATACTGGGGTTCGCCCATCGGCACTGTCTTGTTGAGGTCGTTTGTTGAATTTGATGAGGTTAGAATCCTAAATGACCGTCCAGTTATTCTTATAATGGTTTTTATTTTTATTTGTGCCTAGGTTAAAGGGTCACTTAGGAACCTCCCTAGGGTCCTGTCAAGTTTCGGTGTGTTTTGTTTGCGAACAGTAAACAACCTTGTTATTACTCCCTTTAGACATCGACTTGGTCGCAGTTCTTCTATACTATACTTATTGTAAGATTTCTTTTAGTTTTTCTAAACTTTAACTGTCGTTTCTTGGTATTTCAACAACTTTCTTAAATTCTTCATATATTAATCTCTATTCAATATATATTTCTCTACTAATTTCTTTAATTTCATAGAAGTAGTTTTAAAAGCAAAATGTTTCAAATAACAAGTTAATATATAGAGTTTATGAAATGTCTTTTGAGCGGAAGAGGTGGCTCTTATCTAAACTCATCCTCTTCCACCATAACTATATTGATATTGAAAGAGCCAACGTTGTTCTCATTCTTAACTATATTGGGTATTGGAAGAAACAACGATGTCTCATTAATATGTGTATCAAGTACAACGTTTAAATCCTTTCATCTTTAAAAATCTTTTATCCTCGTAAAATAATAATTTTCTTTAATATCAAATTTATTTTAAGCACTAGTAATCAAAAGTTAATTACTACTAAATATTAATTATATTGATAAATTATTATGATTTTTATTTTTAATTCTTGTGCCTATACGAGCTTGTGATCAACTTTGATTAGAGAATTATCATGTAATAATCCTTCTATTTATTTTGTTAAAATGAGTCAAGATACTATTTATAAATATAATAAGAAATAATTAAATGAAGAAAGAAGAACCTGATTTAAAAAGAGGGATATGTGATCAAACCTCTTTTTAACTACTAGTTGTGTCTATAATGCAACCACTAAGATAGACAGGTGATAGAAGCCTGTTCCTGCACATGCTACAACACCCTTAAAGTGAGAATCGTCGCAGTTCAAGAAA
>JABUQX010050663.1:0-47500 GCA_015478945.1 Trachelipus rathkii
TGCACAATAATACATTGAACTAGTGGTGCACGCCGGATCACACAAATACTCTACGATGAAATGTTTGTTTCTCTGTGTAAGGGGTTCGCATAAGGGTGATACTTCGGGAATAGTTCTGCTGCGTCGTGACGCAATATACATAAATAGGAGCCACGTCACTGGTCCTTAATTAGAGCAATGAGCAGATGTGGGCCATACATCTAAAATCTTGGAGTATCTCCATCTTCTCTTTAATGTGGATCAAGGGTGATATTCAAAAAAATGCATCAACTTATCTATAAAACGGGCTCTTTTATATTGATACATACCTCTATTCTACTGCAGGCTTGGCTGTGTATCTTATACATGTTAACCTACTTTCCTAATATGCTTGATTTTCCCTTTGGTTAATCTCTCGGGGGGCAATAACGGGGCACCGATACGGGATTACTATCTGATACATCACTGTAATTTATGTTAACACATCTTTGCTTATTTCATAGTAATACACATTTACTTTTTTCTAATGCATTGGGCGATATTACAATAGTGTCGTTTTCCCTCAGAACGATGTTCTTCTCTCCACCTTTTGGTTAGAAAACATAGCTCTAGGCCTGAAATCCAGGGGCCACTCAATGTCTAGATTGCGGCACATGGTTCATTTCCACAGGTAATCGATTCATTAAGTTGTGGGGACGATATATTGACGCCATTATAGGTCACCTGGTTCGTATATCCCCTATTGTCAGTCAGATGGCTCTCGAACCTTATAACTAATTACTGCTCATCAGATGTCACTTTCTCCTTCTTTTGGCAATATCAGAACAGATTATGGGAGATTACATTGTATTAAGACTCTGGGGGATACTTTTTTCCATTGGGGCTCACCATCCACATGGTGGATTCACACGGGGGGCTGGAACATTTCACTGTAAGTCAACGATGCTCAAAAGCGGTATAATAATACATCTAGATATCGCCTTCATACTCTTATCACATTGTACTTTCAAACTTTACTTACTTTTCAAACTTACTTTGATTCGATTCAGGAGTTTACCAGTCCGGTTAACTGCATGCATGATCTCTCACATCCGATCTGCATCTTTGTTTTTTTCAACCATCCCTTTTGTGGGAGGCGCGCAGAGCCGCCTTATTATCTGGTATAACTATGATTATGGTCCTATCCTGAATGATTGGGTGTCATTTTTAATATGGAAACCTTAAGGGGTAGGATATCTTCTCTTTTTCGTCAACCGGTAACATATTTTTCAAGTTATGAGAAAAAATTTGGCTCAATTCACTCTGTTACCGGACTTCAAATACATCCTCTGGTCTGAATATCTTCAAGAGGACCAAACAATCAGTCCTCATCCTCGGGGACTCTACCTCTTTCAATCAAAATACCACCATATATCTTGCCTGACAGACACTTTAAATAAAACTATTTTCTTTTAGTTTCAGATACAGCGTCACACACTATCATCCCCGGTCTACACACTCTTCAGTGTGAATGGAGGGAGATTATAATGACAGCTCGATCCCTCTCAATTCTTCGGAACTATATCTCTTGGGTCATATAATGCTTTGTTACTAGGGAACCAATCTGTACCATATGAAATCTTCAACTCACTTCGCACATGCTGCTATCGCCTCCATCCCATGGATGTCTTACCTCGGGTATAGAAGTTAACATTACAATAAATGCTGTACTTATTTTCTGAGCGCGATCAGTCACTTCCACTTCCACTTCTCGTATCTTAAAATGATTATTTTTATCGTTTTGAGTCAATGATAGAGATATTTATTACTGATCAAAACAAAATATTAACTACCATCATTATAATTGGCACTCAACGAATATATATTCGAATGTCTATAGTAATTATTCGAGGAAGTCTGTTGTTAATTCTTCTACTCAGTTTCCTAGGCAATCTATCAGTTTTATCGGTGAGAGCGCGGCAGGAAGAGTTCGACATCTCCAGTATTTAATCTATATAATTATTCTATTGAATTAGTTTTTCTCTCCTTCTCTTCCTCCTTTTAATCTTTGTATCAAATATATTTCTCCTCTTGTTTCCTATCTCCTTGCTACTCACTTTCACTCTTCTTCATCGATCTAGTCTATAGTACCTCTATACTGTGTGTTCTTCTCTTATGGCCATGTAGTGCAAACCTATATTACGGTCCTTTCTCTTTATCTTGATGTCACCTCCTGAACTATGGATTATTATATAAAATACATTAGAATAGATATAGTGAGGCAATTATCATATGTGACTTTATCTTTACAATATCATATCATTGATAATGGCTTTTTATAAGGACAATATTTTACTTATCTAGAAAGGCTCAGTTTACGCTGTTACATGACAATTGATTTGTGCATTATCTACCTCTCTAAACATGATGGGTCTATGGTTTCCAAAATAGTATACTGATATTTCTTTGACTATAATCTTACTCATGACGCTCACTCTAAAGATATTGTCTCATTGCATCTGGCTAAAAACACCTTCTCTCTTCATTTGCTTCCTCGATGATGATTGTCACTTATGTATAACTGATTATACACGAGATTCATCATTTGGATCAATATATTTTATAGATTGTTCTATACTTTAATTTCTTCTGTTAGCATCTTTGAATGCTACTAAAATACTTGAGATTATCTTATTCCCTCTCATTCTTCCTTCTTTTCCTTCCATAGCTGAGCAGCCATTGAAACTAATGTTACATAAATCAAACCAATGATCTGATATTCGTATCCCCAAGCCCCTCACTGTAAACCATGACCATTCACATTACTTCACATTCTCTCTTCTCTTACGATCAAAATCAAGCCTCATATCTTTTCATTTCGATAATCCATGCTAACTGTCTATTATTCTGATACACCATATATTCTTCAGTATCTTAGAAATAATGGATAGCTCCTGGTGTCTCGAGCCAGTAAATTGTTATATTAATGTTTTCTTTCATACGTAATATACCTCAGCAACAATATAGTCCAATTGGTACATTCTATTCTTTCATTTTTCTTCGCTTATTGTGTCCTAGCTTCTTCTATATGGTACTACCTCTCTTATTTTAAGCACTATAATTAAAATTAATTATCATTAGACATCATGGTTCCATGAATATATATATCCATATATTATACTTTTTTTTTTCTCGTATCATACTGTTACCAATACATTTAATGTTTCCTATGGCCATTAATAATCAATCTTGGGAACAAGTCACTACTATAATACTGATTCTAACAAACTCGCTAAGTAAACGCTTTTTGCATTGTAATTTTGGGTAAGTATCATTTAGGAATATTCCAAGAAGTCTCTACATCTCCTCAACATCACCACAGAGGGGGAAACACTAGTGTGGCTGCAGCAATACCGCAACTCCATGCAACTCTTCTAAACTTATAATTTATTCTATTAATTTCATTTCATATGTACTGTTTGTTGAAATCTCTATATCTAAATTCAACCTGCGTAGGCTCTGCTGGGTGATAAAGACACTCATCGGAGAAGTACCTAGGATTTCTAGGCCAATAATGGATCACATTAGGAAAGCGGGGACCTCAAGGAGAGAACGGCGTATTTTCTATAGGTGATCATAGATATAGGTATTGATATATATTCGTTATATGATAGCTATATATATATATATATATACTCATAATTTGACAAATTTTTGACAGATAATATATAATGACATAACTAGGTTAAAGAAATAAATTAGTATATATAATATATATAAGGCATACAATATGCCCTTTATTATTATATATATGAAACCACATTTATCTGAAAAATGTTAATTTTCATACTGATTAATGAATATATATAGTTACTAGTATTATAAGGAAGTGGCTCTTTGTAGATTTGGGGTAAAGAAAGTTTTAGTGGTGATGCATAGGTGCATGAAATAGGCAATTGCAAAGGAATTAGATGGAGTTTCAAGAGGAATCGGAAAAGTTCTTTTGTCTCAGATTGACCCAATTCATTCTAAGCATGAATGGCAAACATAAACAGGTTTACATTATATATATGAGTAATAGTATAGAATATACATAATATATAAAAATTATAAATATATATCTGTACATAGAATATATTATTAAAATTAATTTATAATATATGATAATAAATATATTTATCTGGTATAGTACTTAAGTTTTGAGATAGTGTAGTCATATGATATTTGGCCTCATTATATACAATAGTTATTTAAAAGTCTTTTTTTTCATGTTCTGAGTTGTACGATATATTATAAATATATGTTATTGGGAATCGACCTGGGTTGGGAGGACGGAAGAGAAAAGTGGACTTTTGAGTAAGTAAAACGAAGTGTTTGAATAGGAGAGAAATGTGAGTTTGGTAGATACGGTGGAGAAAGGTGTAGAAAGGAAAGGGAGTATATATTATTTGAAGAGTTGTATGCAGTATTTCATATGGTTGTGGCCATCCTGGGCCAAGGGATGAACCTTACATTGACGATCTCCATAGTGAGGGTCCATCGCTGTCCCATGAAGCTTAAGGGTGGATTTCTGACTGTTGTGATGAGTTCTCACTTAATTAATGGTAATAGGGGCGGTAAGGCTGGGCTTTCTTTTCGACTTATGTCATTCTGTCTACTAGACCTTATGATAGTTGATTATCGCACGCGTCTAGTCTTTTTCGATCACGGCACTTACTGTATGATTCCCTGCAAAGCCCATTCTTGGGAAAACTGATAGAAAGATAAATAGAGAGAAATATATAAGATTGAATATGTATATATAGTATTTATTAATATATATACTATATATAGTAGGTTCACCTATGATATATACAAGCAGTCGTTGTATTTATATGATATTTATTCCATTAATATATTAGGAGTTTTAAATTAATGGGTATATTATATATGATATATATATTATACTATATATTTGAGAGGAGAGTACACGCATACCGGAACGATGAAATTACCTCCCATTTTTATATGGTTCGCTCTTTCTCTTTTGCGTTCATATTCTAAGGGACGGTGGTAGTTGTGTAGCAACTTTACTAGCAACTTAATTATTAGTACCAAAATTTAAAATAAAATTTAAAAAACATTAACAATATGGATACTGTAGTAAAGCACAGTTAGTATGCCGTATGTCTAGATAAACCTCTGGTATTGGACACTCATTACTACTTGAGCTCTCTCGCTGTGTGCGGGGGGCAAGAACGGAATTTCCACAGTGTAATGGTGCTGTCGTGTCGTTATTAATAAAAGTTCGAATAAGGGGCGGTGGTAGTTGGTTGGCGTACGGACAGTTTTTTTTGACTCCCATACTTGATTCCTTGCCAGCTGAATCGATATGCAGGGCGCTCGGAGAAAAGTCGGTGTATATACTCCGGATAAACGATCCTGGTCTAACTTCAGGCGAAAAGTTGTATGAATTCGTATGAGGACAATGAGATGAACAGAGTACTAAATGTTGAGGAGAAGAGGAGAGAGGTGATGGATGTATTAGATAGAAGGGCAACTTTGATTGTGAGAGGAAATGGTATGTATAATCAAAGGATGAAAGGAAAAGGTCTGAGAAATTCAGATATGGTGGACTGTGAAATGTGTGTCGTGTGGTGGTGGAAAGAGAAGTGATGTAGAGGAAGAGAAGGTATTGCATTCTGTGTTGATTGAGTGACGCTGATGGTATGGAAAGACTCTGTAGACTTGATTGTGTGAGTTTAGAATTTAATCTTGATGAGTTAAATGTTAATGTCTGAAAAGGTCAAGGGTATTGTGGTGTGATGTAAATGTGTCCCTTGAGGCGTACACGTACTGAGAGAGTACTGATTTTTATTTCGGGATATATCTGGATTGATGTCTGGATGGGGTGGAGCTGTAGATTGATGAGTTTTTGGGGGACCATGTAATGGGTATGGTAATAGGTGGATAAAAAAGGTGATGGTATAGACAGGTGGTTTGGGGTGGCGGGAGAAATGAGAATGGTAGGAAGGTGTTGATTTCTGTGTGTAAGAAGAGAGGTATGTGTGGAAGTAAGTTGTGCTTTTAAAACACAAGAGGTTCCATAAGTATACTAGGGTTGGTGTAAGTAGACGGTGATATCGGAAAGTGAAAAAGAATAATGATATTGATACATTGTGTGTTGAGTGAAGAAGGAGATTTTGAGTATGTGTTGAATGAGAAGTCGGTGTTAGGGTTAGGAATGGGATTAATGCGGATATTTGTTTGTTCCGTATGGTAATCTTATTATAGCTTCTAGCTGGGGCTTGGAGTGGAGAGGAAAGATAGGTTCAGAGAAGTTCTGCTGGAAGAAATTTAAGAAAGTGAGTAAGTTCGAGTTGTGCAAAGGGAGTATCTAGAGGATATAGTTAAGTAAGCGCAGAGAGGAATGAGCAAGCTACAGACGATAAGTGTTAATATAACGTTGAATTGAACAAGTTAATACTTGAGCAAAATCTGTGGGGCAAAGAAGGAAGCAATTTGTTTAGTAGTTGCGAAGAGGGTGTGTCGAGGGGGTGTCTTCGTTTGCATTAGTAAACTGATAGTAAAGTAAGAGTTAACTAGCGAATGGGTATGGATAGTGAAGAGGTGATGAAAGCGGTTTAAGTAGTACATAGAGAGAAGATAGCGATGGTTTGTATATTTGTATCTAAACTAGCACAATGGATGAAGATTCAAAAGACAAGATGTCGCTTAGGAGAAAATTAATCGAGCAATGAAGGAGGTATAAGAAGTTCTAAAAGGTGTATTACGGGAGGAGAAAAAACAAGAGGTATAATAATGAACAAGGTTTGGAGCGGTGCCGATGAATAGAGACTGAAGGGACATACGGAAGGAGAAAGTGAGAAAAGTCTATGCTTCTGAGGTTAAGGTGAAGGCGCGTAATAAAGGTGTAAGAAGAAATGAGAGCTATTTCTAGGGGAATCGCTGCTTAGACTAATATAAGTATTGCGTGCGAGGCTGTGTATGTTAATCTGATGACAATCGATGTTGAAGGGGGTGTGGAAGATAGACTTCGTATTACTGCTACTTAATAGTAATGCTGTATGAAGCGTCAGTGTAGATTGTGTGTGCGCGTTAATATGGTGCAGACATCGACGTAATATCGATGATATTGTTGTTGGGTAATATAGAGAGGTTAGTATGGTCTAGAGATATGAGTGGGGTGCAGGGGGGGTATTATAGGAGGGGTGAGAGTTAAGAGATGTATATTGGCAGGTAATACAGACTATTCAGATTGAGAATTTGTTTTAACAAGAGGGAGGAGTATTGGTGATTTGAATGATTTGAAGTGCTGTGCAGACTTAATAAGCGACCGGACATCGCCCAAAGGGAAGGTAATCAACAAACAAATCAGTTCTACGAAAGCAGTGTCACTGTGTCTATTAGGTGTACAGAGAGGCAATTAGAGGAATATTGTTAGACATTATGTGGGACTTAGTTTATTGTATGTTGTAGGGGAGTATGCCATGACCTTGAGATTTAGTTTCTCTTGATGGCTTCGAAAGAGGGCGTCGAGTGATGAGGCGACCGCTCAGTAAAGGTGATTAGACACAGATAAGTGACCGTTATAGGAAGTGGTAGACAAGGAATTTGGGTTGAATCTTGAGTATTTTTTAATGCGCAACAATGTATTGTGAGGAAAATGAGGGAGCAAAGAAGGAATTAATTTCGTTATGGTTTGCAACAGTTGGATATGTGTGTGTTAATAGGAAGCGTTGGAAATAGGTTAATAGACATAATGGGGTCGATGTCGGTCAGCGAGGTCGGAAGTCATATCTAATGCACTTGTCTCTGGAGGGAGGGAGACCAATCTATAGTTAGGTTCATTGACAGATATGTGATGGGATGGGGGTGTTTGAGATAACATTACGGTGTATGATGGGGATTGGTTTAGGAATTTAGTGGAGTAAGACACGTGTGTGTTTCTATGTTCCGGATGGTATTCACTTGTTAATAGTGTGTTGATGAATAGAATTTGAGTGGATGAGGAAATTTGTTAGATTGGTGGAGAATGGATTGAGTGAGGTCGCGAAAAACCTCTATATAACAATGTGTAATGTTTGTGGACCTTGGAGCAAGTTTGCAGAGTTGATTGAGATCGTAATTAGGCTTACGTGTGAAGTGAAATGATCGGGGTTGAAGTAAACGTGGATAGCAGGTAGTTATGTTGTGTAGTGAGGACCTCATCGTGTAAGTATAGTCACATGTGTTGTGCCTGACGATAGAAACTCGTGTCTGAGTTAATAATATTAGGCTTAATGTTGGATGAACAACGGTGAGACGCGAAGTGCGCTAGCAACATGTGATAATATGGATAAGTTGATTGGAGGAGGAATGATGGTGCAATTAATGTTGGTGATATGCCAAGGATATTAAGTGTGTGGGAGTGTCTTGGGTCCTTTCTATAGGTGAGTTTTATGTTATGTTTGGTCGCTGAGGTGTGGTCTGGGAACTAAGAAGTATTAACGATTACAATCAATGGTGCAGATGGGACTATTAAGGGTGTGCTTGTGTATGTATGAAAACTAATAGAATTGAATAGGAATGAACGTATTCACCACGAGATTGGTGTGGTGAAGAAGAGGTAAATGAGCGAGATAATGAGCTAGTGGGATGGTTGGGTTATACGTGGTAAGAGTGATATAGGATCGTGAGAAAGCGATTTGGTTGAGCGGATTATAAGGTGGTTATGGTGATATGGGGAACCGAGCTGGGAGATACCGAAAGAGAAAATTGCGATTTGAGTCGGTGAAGTTCCGCCGAAATTAGGTAAAGATAAGAAAATGTGAATTGGTCGGCCCGAAATAACTATAAGGTGTTATAAGAAGAAGAATGGCGGGTTTTGTTACTGGTATCATTGGTTGTGGCTCACCCCTTCGTGGCCCCAAAATGGGGGAGGAAATCCTTACATTGACGGATTCCCTATAGTGACTCGGTCGTGCGAGGTCTACATGATAGTTTGTTACGGGTGCGAGGTTTTTTTCTGTCTTTTGACTCGAAACTTTCATTAATATGAGTAGAGGGCGTAGGGGGCTTTCTTTCGAGCGTTTGAGTCAGTTTCAACATCTGCTATTATACCCTTCGCAGATGCTTGTACAGATAGTCGAGACTTACGTCAAATTCTTTTTTGGGGGGGGGGCATGATAATTCAGTGTTTTTAACAATAAAGAAATCATTTAATTGTGAATATAGTATATATATATAATTTTAATCCAGAGTACTATAAATATTATTAGTTGTGTTTCACTATATATTATATATAAATTATTATAATGATATATTATATATATATTTCAGCTTTTGATTGGTTAGATTTGTGATTGGTTTTTCTTCGTTGAAGGAGGAGAGTATGGGTAAGGAGGAGGAGTTATTTTGTGGTTAAACTTCTTTTAAACGACAAGAGTATTCCATATAATCTGAGTTGGATTGGTATGGAGATGTATGAGTGAAAGTATATTGACTTCTTGTTGGTTTTTGGTCTTGTTTGAAGTATGTGATGGATTTTAAATCAGTGGTGGGGTTAGGATGGGATTATCGATATCTAATTACATTGATATTAAGGTAATAGTTAAGTTTAGGTGGAGCTTTGGATGGAGAGGTAGAGGTTATACAAAGGTTACTAGGTAATGAGAACCTTAGAGGAAGTGAGAAGTTAAGTTCGAATCAACCAACCGGTAGGTAAGAACCATAGAGCGTCGCTCTGTAAATAGCGCTTGAAATGTGTAAGTGTACTGATAACAAATGCTGGGGCTATGGAGGAAGATTGTCATGTAGATGGCAATGGAGTGTGGTGTATGTGCTAAGAGGGATTTAAGTCCTGGAAAAGGTTAGAAATAGATGTGATTTAATAGTCGAAGGTGAGAAGCGGTTTAAGCAAAAAAGAAGCGTGGTTAAATGTACTAAAGCAAATGATGAAGTCTCAAGAGAAAGATATGCTTGGAATTATAAATAAGGAGAAATAAGAAATTTTCACTTCATGAAGTCTGATTTTGCTAAGGTATAAATTAAAAAGGTTTAACAGTAATTTTGGCGGACTTGGAAATTCATGGCAGTCTTCTGGAAGAAGCGTACGGAAAGGTGTGAACGAGAATAGGGATCTGCTTTCATGAAGGGAATAAGGATGGTGTTTCAGCCGATGACTGATAGTGAGGGATTGTGAGGAGGAAGACCAGTTACGGACCTCTCACAAATTACAGTAATGAAGGGATATGAATGTGGTGGGTTGGAATGGTGACAAGAGGGGAATAGTTTTGGGGATGAAGGTTATTAGCAAGGAGGTATGGATAGAGTGAGAAAGTTAAGAATGGTAAATGCAGGTTAGATGAAAAAAATAGCGAGACGATCATCAATTGAAGGAGATGGTAATGATTGTTTGTTTATTTGTACTTTTAATATGAAAGTAAATTAAGATTTGACGAGAACATTAAGAGTCCAAATCATAATAATTGACGTTACAAATATAGTGGAGGATGATAAGTTTATTGGATGTTGTAGGAAGAAATATGCTGTTAATAATAGATGGTCTGAAAGAGTAAATGTGGATGAAGGCATGATGTGAAGAACGAGGTGAGCTTGGATGAGAATAGAGGGAATGTATTGCATCAATCTTTAACATTGAAACATGTGGAGCATGAAATGAAGAAAAGAATATTGTATTTAGTTTTAAGCGGTATTTTGCAACCGTGATACGTTATAATGTGAGTAGGATGGTTTAGTGAATATTTGGATTGGTGGTAGGGTTTCTGGATGGAAATCATATTATTGTCGTATTGGTGAGGGGTGTGTTAGATAAAAATAGTGATGTTAAAGGTAGATTGTGGGTTGTTAGTATAGAATAGCGTCGTACATGTGTATGTTGTGTTTTTTCTTGTTCCTTAGTATGGAGGGTTAAGGAAGAATTAGTGTCCGTGGAAATGGGTTAGAGAATAGAGATGCTTAGTGGAGGGTACCCTCACTTTATGATGATAATGTTTTTGTGTGCAATTGATTGAATAGTTTGAGCAACAATAATTGGAGTATGAATTATGATTGATTGAGTTGTGTAAGGAGGGGGTGAAAGAAACGTAGATATGAGAGAAATGTTTACTTATGTGAGTTGAGGATAGCCCGTTCATGGAAAATTATATTTATCATGGCTCGAGAGTTGCAGTGGACAGTGTAGATGTTATAATCATTTGGAAGAGTAGTGTTCTCGAGATGTAGAAGGGTATTTTTGAGATGATATACAAAGTGGAGACGGAAAAGTTTTGAACTGGCAAGGAAAGTTGACTGGATGCATACTTCATTAAATCAGTTTGGGAAGGTAAGACGGATAATCTGAGTGCGCTAGGGACTTTGCCAGAGAGGTGGTATGAGTTAACAAAGCAGTGTGTTTATTGTGTTATTGTCACTAGAAAATGCAATGGTTCTGAATAAGAAGTACTAGATCTAAAGGTTCAATGTTTTCAGGATGACAATCTTGGAGCATGCTAGTGGTGAGAGAATTAATTAAAAATGAGGATTGAACTTATAGAAGTTGTGTGTGTGAAGAATAGCGGGTAAATGAGGAGATAATTGATGGATGAAAGGTCACTGTTGGGACATGGTTTGGGTCATTGGAAAGCTGGAACTGATAGCGGTTGGTTAATGCGAGGTAATTGTATAATTGTTAACCGTGGACGGTGAGCAGGGAGGGGACTCGGGGCTTGTAGGCATGTGGAATATCTATTGACACAAAGTAATGGATGAGGTCGTGACCATATCTCGAATATGTAATGGTGATAATGGAGTTTGGGTTACATGTGGCGAGAGAAATTAAGGTAGGCGAGGAAAATGTAGAAAAGTCTTGATGTGATAATAGTGTTAATCATTCTTATGATGTGGTGAAGGTCTTAGTAGTTGGGTTCTGTGAGCTACATAAACGCAACTTACTTTCGTGCATGGCTATATTGGCGGAACAGGCAATCTTAAAAGCGAAGTAGCTAGTTATAATTAAAGCGATGATGTTATGGGTCTAACGTAGGGATAGGTCGGCGGTTCTGGCTCCCAATGCAAGGGGTTTTTTAGGGGGACATTGGGGGTTTGTGGGCTATTTTTTTTTTGGGTCTGTTAGAGACTAATTTGGAAACTCTAACCTCTAGTGAGAACAGCGACGGGGTAAGGCGTTTGTACCGGGGGAACTCAGTGATATGTATTTCTCTCCGCGCAGGTTTTCTGACGGAGATACTTTGTTATGCCTGACTTTACTCCCACTCTTGGGAGAGAGTGGTGAAATATATTAACTATAGTCGATGTACGTGGGTATATATATAGATTAAGCTAGCTAACTCCCACGATGTTGAAGTCAGTAATATATAAATATTATAGATAAACTTATAGAGGTATTAATTTAGATTATATTGTTTTATATTATAATTATCTTATTAATTATTTATTAGTGATTAATTAGCGTTATCCTTGTGATCGTGGTCAGATGATTAGGATATATAGTCCAATTTTAGCTCAATAAAATACTATTCAATCCTCTACTAACTTTAGGTGGGGTACCATTTAAAATTAGGTCGGTCGTTTTTTGGTTACAGTTTTGATTGCACCCTTCGGTTAGATTCGCTTCCATGCATATATATTGCCAAAGCATGGCGCTAAACCTTGGCAAGATTACTTGGTAAAATAATATGAGTATCAGCTAGTTATTGGAACTGCACTTTCGAATATGTTGAATAAAATCCGAATATAATATTATTTTAACAAGTTATATTCGATTAATAAAAACGAAAACTTTTTCTGACACGGGGAGAGGGGAGTTCATTTTAACAAATATACATAAAGTTGAATCTTATGTGATGAAAATATCACCAATTAACTCAATAGTATTTACATCACAATCAGGTCAGATAGTGTGTGTATTTACTGGTTATCGGTATGTCAGATAAGCATGATGACGATTCGCACTATATCCCTTTACCGATATGACTAATTGACAAAATGAGGAAACAATCATTACGTTTTAGATTATCGTCCAATCTGAATCCAAGGACTAGCAAAAGGCACTTACAATACAGTAGACCTTTTCGGATGATTTTTTTGGCAGTTGGGATGAAATAAGGAATGGCCCCATCTGGTTTGGGAGTCAGCTTGTTTTTTTCTGGAGCATTAATCAGAAATCCCTATGTAATGTAAGAGGCGGATGTAAGGGAATGAGGGGCATTCAAAAGAAGTAGTAGTGCCGACTCAAACAGTATTTTAGTCTCGATCTTGTGCTAGATTTCTTAAAATGGGTGGGTATAAAGTAAATACTAATACATAGGAGTTTTAGACTCTCGTGACAACATTTTTCAAATAATAAAGGAAGTGTGCTGTTTTTGAAGACTTCATTATCATGAGTATAACTTTTATTAGGGGTGAATATATAGGAATTCTAAATTGGTGAGTTTCATAAGATTTCATTTTGTTATATAGCAAATCCGGACTGGGAGCCTGAATTTCAGTGCCCACAACACTGATTCAATTGGTTTTAACCAAATTCACAAGAAGTAGGGCTGTACGGTTATGTCCCTGGTGAGATTCGTGGGCAAGGATAATGTATTGCACATCTTTTTTTTTACACAATCAGGACAAACGGGACAATATCGTAAGGACAAATAGGCGAAGACATTATCCCCTTAGTGCGCGATGATCCCCTCAATAAAACCGAAAGTATTTCGCGAAGCCCGTGGTGCGTTATAAATTTTATAAGGAACACGGCCGAGGATGAATCTCATATACAAAATTTACTAGAATTATCTTTTTTTGTGGTATTTTTCATTTTTTGGACCATAACTGCTTTAACTGGTCGAGTTTTGTTAAGTATAGTCAGATTATATATAAAATGACTTAGTTATAATTAGAGCAATGTAATTACTTATAAAAATAGTAATGGTGTCTCTGACCGGTTGTTCCATCAATTTTTTTCAGATTAACGCGCCTTACTCTTTTAATAAATTTCTACAGATGGGTTATGACAAAGTCAAAATGGGTATGGAGGTTCGTTTCTAGTTAATAGAGAAAACTTAATCGGTTGTATAAAAGTTTGGTTTGTGGCGGGTCACATTTCCGCGTGGGAAAGTTATAGATATCGGGAAAAAACAAGATTCGCAATTATAATATGGATTGGAATGATTTATAATAATCTGATTTTTCAATTTAGTAATCGAAGTATAGGTATCTATCTACACTGTCTATATACATTATATAATAAGTAATATATATATTATTATCAATCAGTAGATAAGTATATCAATATTTAATTATTCACAAAATAATTATCATATTATTATGATATATAATAAGTATCTAGTATGTTGGTACGATAAATACTAATATAAATAAATATAGTAATATAGATCCTTGTGATAACAAATCAGGTAAGGGAGGACCGTTCAAGATTTTTGGTATTTGTCAAGGTTATCGGTTTAGATATGTCGCATACACAGGAATCTACACTACACCTAAATAGTTGGCGGATACGTGTGGTGGATTAACCAACGGGGGTATTCATGGTGGATCCATAACTAAGATATTATGTAGTAGTAAGGGAGTTTTTTTTAGCTAAATAAGATATATGAGAAGTTTGGTTCGTTCTGAAAGATTGTTCGTCGGGGAATCAAAAATATTTATTAATATTAATATATTATCTTAAATTTTTAGAAATTTATATATTATTAAAAAATTTTATTTTTTATTTGTTTCTAAAATTCATTAATTCTGAACTGAGTATCCAGGATAAATATGATAGTAGTTAAAATTGGTGTAATCTCGTTCCATGATTTCTACAGAACTTTTTACAAGTATATTTTCACTGAAGGTATAATAGGAGAAGAAACCATATCAGTAAGCTATGGAAATTACCCCCATTTATAGATTGGTGCGGGGGTATCGTCTTTGAGGTTCTACGTAGGATGTAATATGCTTCACACGCAATTTCTTCGTCTGTCGCTTGGTATCGTTTAGCCTGTTTGATCGATTTCAGCAAGCTTAAATTTTTGCTACCTTTTCTAGATAACTAACTTTACAGGGGACATCGCCTACTACTCGTAGCTTCCTGTTGGCAGGAGAAGGAATGCCCACATTCGGTAATTGTCCTGCGTGTCGTAGAGCCGACTAAGGGACTTGTGATATGTTAGAATCCGCAGCCAATCATTGGGGTTCCATGGAATTTTCATACAGGCCCGAGAGGGTCGGATTCGCGTAAACGAACTTGCTATCTTGGCGATAATTGTAATGAATCGTATGGGTATATGGGATGTCAGAGGAATAAATGTGAGGAGAAGGGAGAAGGATGGATGTATTTAGGAACAGCAAATGGATTAGCTCGCTGCAACTAAAACCAAGATGAAAGGAAACGAAGAGTTGAGTGTGTGGTAGTGAAACTTGCTGTCTGATCGTGGATGTTAGGCTGTGGAAATGAATGAAGGCAAAAGGGATTTGTTATAGATTATTTTATATGGTAAGTGAGTTGGGACCTTGTGTACGGTGGTTCCATATAGCTAAGTTGGGTGAACTGTAGGATTCGGGTGAGGCCCTATAGTGTGAAATGGTCGGTATAGATGGTTCTGCGGATTAAGATTTCTTTAAGTTGAAAGGGTCAAGGGCTATGTGTGGGGGAGTATTGCATTGATAGTAGAGGGTAAAACATCTGTTTCAAAAGGGAGAGTACGTATTTTTATTTGCGGGGTACTTAAAGGGAAGAATCTGAAGGACTCTTTGTGGGGTGGGATGGATAGATGATTTATGAGCTTCATAGGGGGTTAGAAGTGTTGCAGGGGGGTACATGGTTAAGGTTGGAACTAGGGTGATCAAAAAAGGGGATGTATAACAGGAGGTTTTGGGGTGGCGGGAGAAAAGAGAAATGGTATGAAGTGATTGTTTCTGTGAAGTAGAGAGGTATGCTGTAAAAATACTTTTATTTCAATACAAGCAGTCCATGAAGGTAATAGCGTCGAGGTGGATGCTAAGTAGAGGAGGGCTGGTAAAGGGAGCAGAATGGGGTAATGTAGGTGAACTAAAGGAGTTTGATTGTTATTCTTAATGAATATGTGGAATTTCAGGTTATAGGGGGGAAAGGTTAGAGCTATGGGGATGTCCGCGGTAGACATTTCGAATAGTTTCTATATTATATAGGAATTAAGGTGTTGTGTAGGCGCTTGCTGGATGAAAGGGAATGTGTTATTATGAAGGGCGAATTGAACGGCATAAAATTAAGAGCTGCAAGTTTAGTGAAGCATATAATGACAGTTAAGGCATACAAGTATGCCATCAGGAGTGGCCTTTTTTTATTTTTCAAGCGGCTCGGCAGTTATTAAAGCAAGGATTGAATGAACAAGTCTAATACTAGAGACCTTCCTTTTCCCGGGTGACATATGAGGAACAATTGTTAGTCAGGACCAAGGGCCAAACGGGAAGATATGTGGATGTGCTAAAGAGGAAGTAAGAATTTCATTGAATGGGGATGAAGAGGTCTGGAATGAATATGTGTGTATAACGGTGAAAGAAAGAGTGGTGATAAATGTTGAATCTAAAAAGCAAATGTTATCGAAGAATCTCCAGAGAAGATGATTGTTTACTGATAATATAATATATATTCGTAGGTGAGAGAATAACGAATTATACAAAGGTATATTACGTTTAGGCAGAGAAATAGAGTAAATATTGAAGCAGGTTTGGAAGGAGAATGGGGACTTGTACCATTAGGAATACGGAAGCATCTTTATTCTGGGAAGGAAGCGCGATAAGGTTAGATACTGAGAATAAAGGGGAAAATCTTCGTTAGTAATTATGAATTAGGGATGGGTAGGCATTTTGTAACTGATGAATATGGTTGATCGCGAGTGAGTTGTTGGTATTCGTTATTGAAACATTTGCATTAGTAGTTAGACACGAGCATTGAAGAGGGATATGTTGAGATGCGTCGGTTTTGCGATGGTATCATAGTTATGGATTTTAGGTTTTAGCTTTGGGTAGTGTTCTATAAATTCGTAGTGGTGAAGGCGAAGAGAGCTGGGGTTTCAGAGGAGTGATCACCAGTTGAAGATGGTACAGTTTTTGTTGGTCAGGTATAGAATTGCAATTGCGGAGGTGTAGAGATTTGAAGGCTAATTTATTACGAGGCCGAGACTGGGGGTGATTGATGATTTTTTTGGAGTATATGTAGCTTGGAATTTTAAAGCGCGTTTATAGTAGAAAGGATGTCGTGTTCAAGGATTGGAGGAGAGCGGTTAATGGTATCTCATTTTGAAGTTATCACAGGGTTAAGGTGATAGTCGAGAGATCGAAGAAAATTATAGGAAAGGTGATTGAGTGTGTTAGGGAGTATAGCAATGTCTGTGGTACTTTTTTGGTGCGGGAAACTGGAGTTAAGGTCGTTTCTTTGAGATGATATTATATGAATACATGAAAAAAGTGCGACTTTCAGAGAAATTCTGAGGGATGTTTTGGATTGGGTAATCTTATACTGAGAAACATTCGGAATGATTGAGAAATTGATGAAGAGAAGACAAAATGATTTAGTGTTTAGGGGAATATGCAACAGGGCGTAATGATAGAGTATAAGGAGAAGAGGTTTATGGAATTGTTATTTGTGGGACCTCACTATACTGTAGATGTTTGGATATGTCAGCTTCTAATGAGTTTCACAAAGTAGTATGAGAGTGGAATGATATTTCGTTTCACATACATGGTGTCATTGGGCGATTAGGAACAGCCTGGGCTACTGGATTATAAAGCCAGGGGTGGTAATGCCTTGGTCAATTTGATACGTATGGAGAGAGCTGGTATCAATTATATTTAGATGAGTAGTGGTTCAGGAGACAGGGAGTTGTAAGGTGGAGGATGGAGAATGATTGGTCCATCGAGATACGATATTGTTTGCGAAATGAAATTGAGTTTTCTAAATAAAATACTCAAGATGATTATTTGAGAGGAAATTAGAGAATAGAGAGATTTGGCTATGCGTATGTGATAGGAGAAGGTACGGGAGTCTTGAAAGTAAAACGAAGTGCATTCAATCATTAAAGGTTATCGTAGTGCGAGTGAGAACCGCCGCAGTGAGTGTGACTTGAAGGTTTGAGATCGCAGCCTGATACAAAGTCATTTAAATATTTAGGGATGACGTTCTATGTGATGCAAGCGAAGGCAAACATTTTATAAGCCATTGAATTAAAAAAGGGTGACCGACGATGCAGGAGTGGGTATGGAAAGTTGTGAAATGCAGGAAGTTGGCTGTGGCAATTAAATCGTTGGTGAATGCTAAAAATGATGAATCTAAGTTATCATGAGTGTTCTGCTAAGGTTTACATAGGGTATGTGTTGCTTGTTGTAAGGATGGACTAGGTCTGGAATAAGATAGAGATCTAAAGTTCAATGGTTCAGATGGACAATCTTAGTCTCGTGTGGTGTAATATGTGAGAAGAATTGATAAAGAGGAGGAATGAACGTATTACTAGAAGCTTGTTGTTTTGTTTTGAATATAGTGGGTATATTACGAGTACATCCTCATATTGAAAGTAATTGAGATTGGTCTTGGGTCATATTAATGAATAGAAATAGTACTAGATGTGATTATTCGAATGAGTATACCGTAGGCAGTGTTTGAGAGGGGTGATTAATAACCGACCTGGCGGGATACCGAAAACAAGTGAATTGAGTCAGTAGACGAATGGTTTGAAGGGAGTGAGATAAATGTTGAGCTTTGGTATGTTAATTGGCAGAGAGAAGGTGTATAAAGGATTGAATGCGGGGGTCATTCTGTGAGGTAGTGGGTATGGTTGGTGCCCACCGCCGAAGGGATGATACCTTGACATTGACGATCTAGCATAGTGAGGGTCCATGCGCTGGTCCCATGAAAGCTTTAGGGAGTGGTTACTTCTGACTGCGATGTGTTCCCACTAATTAATGGTTTACAGATGGGGCGGTAAGGCTAGGCTTCCTTTTCGGAACTTGGGTTGTACATGGGTTTCGTTCTACTGGGCTTATCTTTTCAAGATTTTCGGTCCGCAGACCTTTATGCAGAAGAAAACCCATAGGTTGCCGGCAATTTACAAGTAGAACGATATATATATATAATTATATATATATATATTATAATATATATATAATATATAATATATATAGTATATATATTATTAATAATCATATATAATATATACTTAAATATATATATATAATACTATATTATATATATATAATATAAACCTATATATATAGTAATATATATAGGCGAAAAGGATAAACAGAAGAGTGGTTATAGAAGCAACAAAATTCTTCGTAACTCTCTGAAAAGCCAATGTAACTTGTCTTTCAATTTCTTAACGGAAGAGTAAAGCTTAATTTATATTATTATTATATTATTCATTGATTCTTAGTGTTGTCATTTGAGTATTAGGTATTTTATGTATCCGCAGTACCTATATTTATACTCTTCTCCCGTTTTTCTGTAACGCTGCTTACTTTTCTAAACTCTATGTAATTCTCATCTCTTAAGGATGGTTGCCCCAGTTATCCTCCTGAATCTGGTAGCTAGTGAGAGTTCTGTCTCTAGTGGGTATTTTGTGGGGCTCATTCTGTGGATCACCTATGATGGTCCTGAGGTAAACAGTAAGGCTAGCAGGTCAAAATCGGTTTCATACTCAGAAAACCTTCCTAAGCGCACTAATAATAGTGAGGGCTCAAGGAGATTGAGTTCATGTTAAAAATCCACTCAAAGTAAGTAGGCTGCTAGACACACTAGGTGTTAAATCTCTCTCGCTAGCGTCTTACCGGTGGCGCACAGGCTGATTTAATTGTATTTACACATGGGGACTGGGGACCGGACTTTTACGAGGAGGCTTTTTTATACATAGTTTAGGAGCAAGTTTCTCGAGCAACTACCTACGTGGTTAGGGTTCATGATGGGGAGGTATATGCTCTGGGGTGGCGGTATCGTGATAGTAAATTTCTTTCCGTGAACAGAATTAATCGGCGAAGTATAATATATATAAAGTGAAAAGAAAATTAAGGAAAAATTATATTGTAAAGATATGAATTGATCTAATGGTGAATTTTTCAAAATATAAATTTAATATTATCATAAAAGTAAGAAGAAATTGATGTATATTTTTTGGGATTTTATGTCCCTCAATAAACATTATTAGCTAAAAAGCAATTTCTTAATTATTTATTTACAACTTTGATTAATGTACCTAAAGTTTGTAGTAGGCAATATTATGCGGAATATATAACGCACATGTACACTTTTTTTTTCAATTCCAAAAAACAGATGGCGGTATACAATGATGCGTGAATGCAATTGTAGAACCGCGCGCGCCCTTGGCAATCTATGCGTGCTAAATTATATTCATTCTCTTTTCTCCGTACAATTCCAATGAAACGCAAACTTAGTCAGTAGTGTAAGCGAAAAAGGATGCCTGACTATGGTGCATTTCTCACTCATGGTCGTAAATCTGCATCCTCTTCAACTGTGGTTCAGTCAAAAATTTACAAAGACATCGTCCCCTCTAACAGCATGGATAGGCGGTTCACTTGCAGGGATATATATGAATTATATTTATATCATCATTGTTTATTGATATTTTCGTTCACATCTATAAGAGGCAGGATGTATTATTTGGTATAACTTCTTTACGGGTAAATAATGCTAAAAAGTGAACTCTTTTAATAAGTCGTTGTGCGTCCCAGCCACTCTTTGCTGCTACTTGAAGTTGCAGAATCACAGGGCTCGATCCTTGACGATAATGTTGGCAGAGGCCTTCCTCATCTTAAACCAATAATCCATGGCAAGTTATATGTTCTTGGACTACATCTCTCCTGGACAGTAAGCTGTTACGACTTCAACGCACAACAGATTTGATTCGATGGTAATCAACATACCATGTACTAGGAGACCAGGCCGATCGAAAGTCGTGATTCTTCCCAGCGCATTGAAAATCGTCATAAAAAATACGATAAGCACCAGTTATTCACTTCTCTAGTTGTAATTCCATGTGGCGAGTTTGGAACTTTATTCTGTAAACTGATATTTCTATTTAATCTGAGACATCTTCGGGGGAATTAGAGAGTCCCTGTTAGCTTGTCGTGATAATTGGCGGCTGCAACTCTCAGCATAGTATCCGCAAGATCCTACGTCGAATTCCATTGCGATCGCACATTGTGGAATCTAATCCCATGAAATTCATCTGTGGAGATCCTCAACTACAGCAACTTATGACACTATTGGTTCTCTCCTCTTTTAACTCTGGAATATCCGATCTCTATTAGTGTAAAGAGGCGACCAACATATCCATATTGATGCGCCTTGACCACATCTATCTCGGAGACGTGGTCTTCTCCAACAAAATGTCTGTACATTTTTTACATATCGCGGATATACAAAGGAACATTCTTTTTGAGAGAGAGAGAGAAAACTGTTTCGATTGACGTTCAGAGACGGTCATGCTCACACAAACAATGCTCGTCGCTTTTGCACCATCGGGCTGTTCCGTCTTGCGCGAATGTAAAAGCGCTAAACGAAGTACTGGCCGACTTCCAGTAGTCCATACTTTAAAGTACCATACTATTCTACGTCTTTGTCTTCCTCCACACTCGTTCAGGGATATGTCTAGCGAGTTACAGATTGGTATTGTGGTCTTGGCAATCCAGCAATCGTTTGGTGACGAAGAAATAAGTGGATTGTAGTCCAGTAATATGGAATGATGCTGGGAGGAGGAGAGCGAAGTCTGAACGAAGCGAGAAGAAGAGGTGCATATAATAGGAGTGAAATGGGGGTTTTGGGAGGCGGGGGTATAGGTTGAGGCTACACACTGGGTAAGATGACCGCCACACATTGAGCTTAGAGATCCCAAGGGAGCGTCGTCCGCGGTCCCGTGAAGCTCTAGGGCTGGATATTCTGACGTCGTGCACTATTCTTATTAAACGCTAAGAAGAAGGTATCCACGGGCGGTAGACGCGTGGCTTCATCGATTGCGTCATGTCTTTTCTTCTAACTGTTCTGTTCGGTTTCTGTACGCACCCTTACCTTCTTACAGTGGCTTGGGGTTGGTGAAGAAAGGTTGGATGACGATTCAACTAGTAAAGATACGCTTATCCTGCGTGCGTCATAAGTATATAACCTTAGTAATTTGATATTGACAAAGAAAGTATTAACTGGTAGATGACATAATAGATTTTATAATAATGAGTACTAAGCATTACTATAATAAATATTATATATATATCTTATTAATAGAAGTATAATATAGGTAAATAGTAATAATCTAAAATTATTTCAGGAGTGGAGAAATTATACTGGCCTAGTCAACGAAAATAAATACAGGCCAACGAACTTGGGCGTGTGACTCGAATTTTACTAAGCGATTAAAGGTGGAATATTATTAAAGAAAAACTAGAACAATATGAGGTTATGAAAGAGGTTTTTAGGGGAAAAACAGGCTTGTAATACCTAGCTTAGTATTTCCAAAAGAAAGATTAATTTAACGTAGCGTTGTGCTAAAAAAATAAAAAAAAAATTCTTTGTACTTTTCTATGTTTAATAATAATTTATAATTGAGCTTGTATATTTAAATCTTATGCGTCTAAATATCTAGAAAGTTTATCTCCAGAATACTTATGTGTTCTCTTAAGGTACTGGTGAATCGGTTAGTGTTTTGCCTGAGTTTGAACAATTAATCGTAGTGTTATGACTGCTGATCACTTTGATGAATAACATTACTTTGTGACCTATCGCTCTAAAAATAAATCTATTACAGATGTGTATATCTTGGTAAAGTTCTATCTCAGTGTACACTAGTTAATCGTTTGCACGTTATTCTTTCTCTTCTTATGTCTAAATCACATGAAATGACATCCTGGGATGGGCCTACAATATAACTTCAACACCTCGATGAATAGGATTCACGTAAAGTAATGCTTGTAACTTTTTCATATTGTCTCCGTAATCTATAAAAGAAACAGAGAGCTTGCAAACTAGTTTTTTAATATTTCGCTCTATGCACGTGTAAACTCGCATTAACCATTTAACATTTTTAGTTCTTTACCTTTTTCGGTTTCGATCTCGAATAACGTAAAAAATAAATCATACATATGTATGTAGGAGATTATTGTTCCCTCAATATATTTCTTTGGTACGGTGGGAGACAATAGAATTCAAAAGCTAACAAGTATTATTTTATATTTTTCTGTAGATATTCTAGTTTCCAGGAACTTTTCAACGCTAGAATAAAAAAGAAAGAAAACTAATTTTTACAAACTTATAATAACTTAAAAAAATAATAGAAAAATTTTAATTTTTTTTTTTAAACAAACAGTAATTCAAATGATTCTATTTTCGTATCTACAGGTGAGAACGAAAGTTTGCTTCAGAAAAGAATGTAAAAGAGCTTTTCATATAGTTATTGAAGGGTATTCTATAGAAGCCATTTCCCTGCAAATTTGATTACATTATTAGTGCATCAACATCTAATTTTACTTCAGGCATCTATACCAGATGAAAGGGTTATTTTAATTGCAAAAACTGAAATTAGAAATATATGGTTATGCTAAGAATTTAGTAAATTTAAATCTTAATTTAGTAGTAAACTGAATATAAAATTAAAAGTCCTAACTTAATAAAAGAGTACAAAAAATTAGCAAATGTGACCGATTAACATAAATAACCCTGTTTTATTACTAAGGTTATAACTAAATGGTATCATGTTCTGATATCGATGAATATTGAGAAACGGGAGTAAGTAGAAATAAAAACATAAATTTGGATTTTCTTCATTATTGTAAAATCAACTTTGGTTATTGCAGTATATTTACTGCGGGGAGATTTAAATCACCTAGTTTCAATCATTTCATAATATTTTATGTTAATCAAGAACAAAAATAATTTCATATTTCATCAAAAGTAACCGAAAATAACTTACAGTAGTGAAGGATGCGAATCTTAATATAAATAATTAATGATCATCATCGAGTAAGGAACATGTTGCGTTTCATCTTTGACATCTAAAACTTTAACTACGACTCCGACAATATCAATTTCATGAAACGGGACTTTATCTAAATAACTTGGCGTGATACTAGAGTAGTCGGAAATCACTGACGTGAAGGAGAGTACTAGGATATAGAAGGTGACAATTTGCTTCTGAATATTTTATATATAAAACTGGTGGTTTTGTCAAGAATGTTGTTCAACAATTACTTGAAATTAGAGAAATTCTTATATGTATTATTTCACATATCAACAAATTCGCTCAAAAATATTAAGTTTTAAGTATCGAATATTTAGTTTAACCTATTAACTATATTAATACCCACAAAAAAAATAAAAAAATCCTCATTTAATAACCTATAATCTTCCTTCAATTAAAATACTGTCCAAACAAATACTTTAAAACTTGAGAAAGAGAATAGCAAACCAAGAGCCTGTGGGGGTAGCGGACGGAAAGTGATAAGGAAGTCAATATGGTTCTTGCTTTGAGAACAGACTAGTTTATACGTGGAACGATAATTTAGTATATGGTCGCGTGAGTATTTACATTAAAGCGAGCCGTACGCATAAACGTAGGGCTGGATCAGCTTCCTCGATATCGATAATCAGCTTCGAAGATTAGGAAGAACACTGACGGGAGTGATAAAAATAATTTTGATAAAGGGAAAAGAAAGAAATTAGATGTAAGATGAGGATTATATAAAAACTTTGATCAATTGGGGGTCTGTGAACGTTTTTATAATGAGAGAAGGTAGAATTGCACGAAGAAATGGAGTAATTAAAATAAAAAATGGTGACAATTTGACATGCAATTTATTTTTCATCCTTTTAAATTGCGAGTATCACATATTAAATTTTAATTCATCTTATTTATCAGGTTTTTGCTTGACACAGAACTTGACAATGAAGAGAAGATATAGCAGTTTTTTTAAGAAGTCACATTATGCGATAAACTCAGCAGAATTTTAGACTCCTTGGCAAACCTTTTTTATTTTTTTTGGATGCTGCAGTAAATAAGGAAGGATGGGTCTTGATATTAACAGTTCGTTGTTAATCACTAATTTATTTGTAAAATAAACACAGAGCTCAACCTTTATTGAATAAACTGGAACTGCTCTGTATGTTTCTTACAACATCTTAGATAATTATGCGATGTCACCGGTTTTGTTATTGGTCCGTCGTTTGTTTGATAATCATAGTCTTCGCTGCAATTTCCCTCGCGGGAAGCGTGAAGTGTTCCGCATTTAAACCCTGATTAATAAAAGTCAAATTTAAACGATAAGTTGTAAATTAATGACTAGATAATAAGAAATCTAGACCTTAACAAGATCTGAACTCTTGAATAAATTTTATAGCTATACCCAAAAAAATAATAAAATCGGATTTGTATAAGATTGTTTAGTATTATCATGGATATGCGAATAACTAAAGTGTTTAATGTGTTCAACCTAAGACTGGTAGACGAATTCATAAATAAGGTCCATTTCAATGTTTATTTGCCATGGAGGTGGTGGGAGTTCAGAAAGGAATCCGTCCTGTCTAACTAAGGACATAAGAATTGATCGTCATGAGAGCAAACCAAAAAAAAAAGATCCTTGTTCAGGAGGAGGTGCATGAAGAAGATAAGCCACCCTGGCCACAATTCTGTACTACTGACTGATAAGAAGGGGACAGCAAGGGGATATTTGACCTTAGCTAATAGCAGAAGAGTTGGATGGATCGGAACTAATCAGTAGCATTGTATACCATGTAAAGAATTCCGGTCAGATGGTCTTGGCGGGTCAATGGAATTTTGACTTATCGGTAGTAGGTTATCTCAGTCTAGTTTACGACGGTAAGGCGACTGTTTAAAATGAGATAAATACAGGGTATAAATAACACGACCGATGAGACAAAATGAATTGGGATCCAGGATCTATGAGAACAGGAGCAATTGTTTGCTATAAGCTTGTGTAACAACCAAGGAATAGAAGAATGACACATCGCTGCTGTGAAAGTCAGACAATGCTGGTCCATTTTGTGGTGATGAATTACAAAGGGTTACAGATTTAATCGTGAAAATTTTAAAACATATATGATTTTGTTTATTAGTTAATTTACAAGATATTCCTCTCTATCCTGTCAGTTTGTTTCATGCAGTTTGGATCCATTTTCTCCTCATATTCTTAAAGCGTTGCTTAAAGAGCCAAATTTGTGAACCTACTAAGCTCTCTAACGTACTTGAAATACATTTGATATTACAATTTCATTCAGCTTTCGAGACAGGAAAAATGTAGAGCATGAATGGAGGTAGAAGAGAAAGACCGAGTAAAAAATGGATTTTAAAATGTGGAAGATCTCTGAGGAAATTGAGAATGTAAAGGGATAGAATCTTTCAGGAGGGCTGGAAAAGCTGAGGCTAAGGCTCTACGGAGCTGTAGTGTCATATGGTAAGGTACTACAGATCAGGAATGTAGTGCCAGAGCCCTTCTAGTTTTCTTGTTAAGACAGTCAAAGTTTTATTGATTTAATAAAACCCGACTTTATCGTCCAATGTCTAAATTACTCTATCTTTTAGCAAAGGGAAAATAGGTGGAAACTTCCCTCAATAAGATCCATAATCTGATGCACAATACTTCGTAAAAAAAAATGGAACTAGTCTATCAGATCAAAATGTAGCCTGATTTCAGAGCTAAAGTCAAAAAAGTACTAACCAATATGTGCCCCTAATTTTAAATACATTACATATTTATTTTCTATTAGTAGGCCAGGAGGCAGACTGAAAATAAGGCTAAAAGTCAGAAGTAATAAGTATAAAAGTTTTTTATATTTTATAAAGCATATTATACATAACTATGAGTGTATAGATCTTTCTCTTATCCATTATGTGCTTCAGTATAAGGTGTTTACTTACAATAGAATGGATCGTATGGTAATAAATTTATTATAGTTCCGTACGCTCTCACTCATACTGGCATACGTGATGTACTTATGTGGTCATGGTCCTACAGATATGCGTGGAATACACTTTCTTAGGTATATTAAACTATTTTTAATAAATAGAGGTTCAGAGCAATTTTCGAACTCAGAATAGCACTGTTATAAATATAATTAAATATGTGATGCTACATAGTGTTTACCTAAAAGAAAAATAGTTTAATGATTACAATAAGTGAAATTCTAACGTAACGTAAATAGATTTATTAAATATGAATCCAAAATCTCAATCAATTTTTTACCAGTCTTTAAAATAACATAAATCTTTGACCGAATTTGAAATGTCAATAATAATTGAATTAGAGGATATATTTGCATTGAATAACTATTATACAGTTACTCTCGTCTCAATTTATTAAGACGTCACGTTAGAGTATTTATATTTAATAACTTCAGATATATCTTATCATCAGAATCAGTATAATGCTGTGTTGACTTTAAGATCAATACTAGATATTATTATATCTATTTTGAGGGGTAGGGGTTTTTTTTTTTACGGAATATATATGCAAAAAGCGTAAGACATATGAGCTCAAATGATCATCTAGATTGTTAGTAGTACCAATTACTAATCAAACTGTATATCCCTTACTCTCACAACATAAAGAATATTTTATAAAATGACCTCAAAACAAAATTGATTACGAATCTGTATTTATTTATAAATCAGATTTTTTTTTAAGAATGTAAAATAAAATGCATTACACCTCTAATAACTATATATACACAAAGAAACAATACGCACAGAATGATGTTTTGTTTAATATATAGCGTACTAATTAATCTTACCTATACGAAGGCTTGAAGAATCAGTGTACTACATAACCTTGAATAATGAGTACTTTTAGTAGTGATAAGATTATTTACCTGATTATGAGTAAATTTTAAAAAATACACCTGAAAATCTTTTGAAAATAACCGTAAGCTGTAAATCTAAGGTGGAAGGATGAAAAATTTTGTTCAGATGTATATAAGTACCTAGTAAGTGATAATATTGACTGCTGTAAGACGAGTCTCTTAAGTTAAAAAGGAAATGTTCCTTTTACAAATAAGACCTATCATGAAAGGATAGATAGTATGCGCTCGTCATAGAAACCTAGAATATCATTATAAAATAAAAACTATGTCTGGTATACGTAAGAACACTGTAAATAAATAAAAGAAAGAAGCCTATTGACAATACGAGGTAGGAGGTGTGTTTCTACTACCTTTACTCTTTTCCGTCATTAAGCCGCTTTGGATAACTATGAGGGCATATGCCAAGATTATCTGAGTAAGGTAAGGGTCAGCGTCATTAAAGATTTCTACCTATACCTCACTAGCAAACGAATACGGGGGTTGATGATTAGCTAATTATAAATACAGATCATATAACTCTACATAACGCATACAACAACTAACAACTAGATACGAACAGACTTAGGTACAAATAATAACAAACTAGAACAAAGTAACGATAACAACTGAACTAACACATATAACAACAACAACGTAAACAACAAACTAACAACATACAAACAATATACAACAAACAACCAACGCAATCAGCAAACAGCAACATACTAAACATACACACTCACAAAACAACAACATAACAAAAACAAAACAACAACAACATACACAACACACTATACACCTCTCACAATCATACATCAGATGCGCAAATCTGTTGTTATTAACCTCTTATCAGCAGATTGCCTTCACTGCAACCGTTATGCAGTTTTATATGATCCATCCGCAAGTTAAGTCAGATACGAAAATATATATACGAGAAGGAATTGTGTCGAATATTAACGTTCTTGATAATAAAAAGATTTCAATAAAAAAGAAATCTTAATATCAAAACGCTCAATTACAAAATAATTAGTAGTAATCTAAAAGTTTATTAAATTACGCATCTAGGAAAATATATTCAGACTTACTAATACGTCGATATTACTAAAGATTTGAAAGTGGAAAAAAGGATAATTTTTAAACATGTAATGGAGGAAAGCTTACCCAATGAGAGGTAAAAAAACAGGTATAAGCTTATACAACATATTTTAAAGGATCAGATTATTTTACTGGAACGATATTCGTTCAAATCACTTATATTGAAACGAGAGAAACATAATCGATCAGGTATTTCGAATATTGTTTGATACTGATATCCAATCTTTCGCGTGATTGGAGGAAAGGAACCCTGTAACTGGCCTAGTACACAGGACTAAAACGTAGGAACTTATCTCAGACTGTATTAATAACTCTTTCAAATTTGTAATCTATAAGAACATAAGATTGTATAGATCTGGGATAATATTCAATGTCTCACTAGATCATATGCGAGTCTCACTCTGGTATATTATAGTATTATTATATAGTATTATATAATATAATATATACTATCTTTTTTGCGCGTCGGATAGATTAATTTATAAGATACTATATATAGATAAATATAATATAGAATGATAAGTATAGTAATCCACATCATAAATTTTCAAGGTTAAAGGTGTAAATATAATATAGGAAAAAAACAATTCATTTTAGGATACAAAAATGGATTTAGATATCCTAAATTATTTCATTGTCCTTTTTATAAGAGGTGAGCTTGATATTGTTTTGATTAAATTTAAAAATCTGTATATACACCTATATGAGTTATCTCTCTGCATAACATTTATGCTTATGTTTTATTTAGGTTGTTCTGTTTATGTAATTTAAATATAATTTACAATATAATTAGTAAGGTTATTTTATAAATTTATTTTTTTTCATTAATCATCAGATTCATTTGAAATGAGAATTCCGGACTGTATTATTTTGAGTAACTTAAAATAAATATTATCATATAGACATTTATTGGTATTTTGTATCACCTTTGGAGTTATTAATAATGTTATTTTTTATTAATTTAATGTGATCTCTTAATTTAGTGGAGCATGGAGGATTAAGGAGGTGGTTGATAATTAATTACTTTGAATATGAATACAGTCACTTACAAGTTATGGAGGCCTTCAAGTCGCTAGTCTAAAGTATTCCTCCTATTTAAATAATAAACGATTGTAATAAAATATTTTTAGAAGTGAGATGGAATGTACTTTTATAACTCTCACATAAAACCTATATATCGAGATAAAAATAAATAATTTCCCCATCAACGATAAATAAAAGCCGTTTAGTCTACTATTTGCTTAAGATAATTGGTCTGGAACTATATTTGACTTGATACTTGAATATGATATAAATATCTAATATATATTCTTACATGACGGATATATCATTTTTTCTGTAAATTAAGATGTTAATTATTTAAACTATTCTAACGGTATAACTATATAGAGTTAATAGGGTTTAAATACGTAATAATAGACTCGAAACTGTTTAGTCATGAATATGCTAGTAAGACGAAATTATTAATATAATGAGGACTAACAATATACTACATAATCTGATGTGGGACTAGTATAAAGGTTAAACAGTAATAATTTATTAGTAAAGCGTTCAATGTAAATAGTTTATAAATGAAGTATGATATACTTGGGTAATCATAACAATACGTTCTCAGTTAATAAAGCTGTAATAGTGGATAGAGTACAAAGTACTATAAATGAATATATATAAAAGGATATCAAATTATGTAAGAAATAATAAACACATGAAAAATACAAAGTAATTTCAATAATATATAGATATACTTATAGCAAACTCAATTTGCTTACTCTATTATAATAGGTATCTTATCAATCGAATAGTTAAGGTAACCTACCTTAGAGTATTAGTAATAGAAAAATAAAGCCTCTGTTAACTTAAGTCTACGCCCTGTACGTACCAAAATAATCATAACACAGGTAATTATAAATAGTTTCTGATTATTGATGTGTAGAGTGTTTCATTACGGAGTTGAAAATGATAATATTTCTCAGAGAGAAGGAATACGAAGCCATAGGATCGGTATAAATATAGTGAAAATATTTTATAACGGATGATACTATGATGAGAAATCCTCACGAGGGAAAGGTACTAAAAAATTTTACAATATAAATCTTGAAGATCTAGATGGTGAACTTAAATTAAAATAGGGAGAGTGAGTTCTATTAAAACAGGAAAATGTCAAGAATAATACCGAGTTTTGAATCCTATATGATATAGTATTGCTGGCAAAGTTTTGGAAAAGGAAGATAGTCTGAGTGATCTATAAAGGATAAATAGTACATAATAAGACAGGTGATATGCGTGATCAATCAAGGAAATAATTTGATATATCGTTTAATTTTGTACTGTTAGGGAAGTTACTATAATAATGATAGTAATAATAATTTAATAATAACATTGATATATGTTTTATTAAACCTCAGATGTGACTACAATGAGAAGAGTGAATGACACTATTTCATACTTATACGTTGCACCGAGTCATCGAGGCCTTTCATATGGACCTATCACATCATGAAAATAAAAGTAATAATCAGACTTACTACTAGAGTTTATTGAAGTATCCTATATAAAGCTACGAAAGAGAATAAACGTATAAGTGTTAATGAAAGTAGGGTTATGCCGAAATGATTATTGGATTGCTCGACGTAATCGAGAATATGCTGTTTCACATTACACAGCGTTTTGTACATATAATTTATGAAAGTGTTGAGTAATATGTTTAAAAAAACGTATTATAACAATTAATAAACAGATAATGATATAATTGGTTCATCACATGCAGACAAACGATATAATTTTTCAAGTGTAAAAGATATTTAATACTTCAGTCGGCCTCTATAATTCTCTTACCGGATGTGTTCAATTAGATTTAAACAAACTCAAATTTTGGATCAAACAAGCGAGTAATGTATAAAGATTATGGTATTTCCTCTGAGTTTATATACACATGGACTGTAAACGCTAAAGACGATACGTAGTTCAATCACTTTAAAGTCACTAAGTCATAAGTCAACTATTGATAGATAGATAATTAATTCTACTTATTTGACTATACTTATACAGTATTGAGTTTCGTAAATTAGTAAATTACTTACAGTGATACTAACTACACATATATTGAGAAATTTAACGAATATCAAAAAAGTTACCTCTAATAATGATTATCCTGATTATATTCTAACGATGGATAGAGTAATATCACGCTAAAAGATGATATGACATCACCTAGATAATCTCATTATTAACATTGTTAGTATGTATGACTACCTCATATAAGATGTTTAACATATATGTAGACCTGGCGTATAGCGTTATTTGTTTAACATGACGAATATTTGTAGAACCACGATGAGTATGTATTGGAATAAACTAAAGCCGCTCAAGTTTGAACTTAAAGGTGTGATATCAGATTTTCTATAGATAATAAAAGTTATATAGTATTTCCTAGTGTGCACTTATAATACTTTTGAATAAATGATGACCTAAATTTAGAATACCATATAGGGGTATATAAAAAGGATGTCGTAAAGAGGACCCTTATCCATTCTCAGACAGGAACATAGACAGTATAGTAAGTACATATAACGAGTAAGAATAAGTCCAGGTAGTATAAAAAGTTTCTCACACTCTCGTTAAATAGAGTGTCTTGTGGAATTTGAGAACATAACCCATGACTAAGCGACGCATCACAATTTCTATTTAGTTACCCGTCATCAGCTTCTATGGTCTAATGTCCTGGGAAAATAACAATTTCGTGACTTAATACAGAAATATTGAACCCTATAACTCTCAAACGAGAAATGGTATGAAGCAGGAATAAGTGAAATAATTCTCGATAGCGATTAGAGACTGTGACCAGTCCCCAAGGGTTTCCTCATACCACCAAATATGATGCATTAGTTCGTAGGATTTTGGTAAAAAACAACTTTTGAAATTGCGTAACGCGCTACACAAGCTATAGCTTAGAATCATGAAAGTAACGAAATTCATGTATGGAAGTAATAAAACAGTAAATAGGATAGTAGTGATTTACGTATAAAAATGAGTGGGGATCTTGTACAAGCTCTCTACTTGTAATGCTAGCTATAGATACTTTATAAATAAATTCATAGTAAGTCGAATTAGTCAAGACCTGATAAATGAAAATCGTCAACGTACATCAAATCAAAGGAGGCGAGGTAATTGTGCACTGGTGTCCTTTAAGGTCTTGGCGTACTGTTAATTTACAAAGATTTAATACACATTTTATATTCCAGTTTCAAACCTCACCTGCATGACTGGCGTAAGGGTGTTCGTCTTACAGATAGCCCTTCAGAAGAGGAGTTGAACCATAACTGACAATCCTAGACATTTTATACGTCTTCTAATTTTCATTACTACCTACTATCTTCTTTAAGGATCGACCATGATAGTAGAGATCATTAAAAAAACAAACTTTTCCTAATTCCTTACTTTTCGTATGTGATCCTACTGAGCTGTTACAAGACCCTGGTATGGCCCCAATGTTTATACAGATATTATAGACCAGGTGCACGCAGTAGAAAATTCCCCTAGCGGCTTCAGCTGGGACTCGCTATGGCCGACGCAAACCTTCTCACATATACGCCCAATCCTTCGGCAAGTGTAGGGTGCGACTTAGGTCGAAAGCGGGGGAGTAGTTGCAGTAATGGGAGTAACCAGGCAAGGATAATTCGCAACCGGAGTCGCGTCAGTATATCGGCTGACATCCGCCTGGTGGTAATAGGAGGAGAGAATTTGATGACATAGGATCATTATGAGCTCTGTCGCTCGACTTATTCGATGAAGGTGAAAACTTGGTTGGGATCCTGGTTTCGGATCTCGTTCGCCGTGTCGCTGCAATGCAGTATGTTGGGAATAACTACAGCCTCTTGTTAAGAGTAGTTTCATTTTCCTAACAGACAGCAGAGTTATAGACATTTGCCTAACGATTTCACTTTTAACTGAAGTAAAGACAGCTGAAGCTCAATTCGTTATTTTATAAGAGACATTGAAGGTAACCCATACCCTTCACAGTTGGGACGGCAGTGTGTAAGTACACGTAAGAAGGAAGCTCTGTTAAATGATAATAATAATAATAATAATAATAATAATAATAATAATAATAATAATAATAATAATAATAATAATAATGACTCATAAAATAAATGATTCTGTTCCTAATAATAATAAATAATATAATCTTAATAGAAAGAATAACACTGGAAAGAGCTTCAGGGTTCAAGAATGCAGAAGGGGTATGGTTTAGGTGGATTTTTTGCTTCTTTGTTCAGACGTGCTATCTTGTTTAAATCAGGAGGTAAATACATCGCTAGAAAAGGCAGCGAGGACTGGTAGTACGACACTAATCCAGAATATTACTGGGTGGTGTCGAACCTCGTAGGCGTAAAAACGCGTTGATTAGCCGATGCCCTCAGATGAGTGTCTAGATGATGTTAACGAAAATAGCGGCGTAAGATGACGGGTCAAGGTGTAGGTCGCCCGTAAAAAACTGTAAAGAGGAATTTGAAAGGACCACTAAAAATTAAAAAGTGTTTTGATGTGTTTGCCTCTCTAATAACATGATCAACTTTAGCTCATTGGTCTAAAAGCGAACGCGTAATCGTTAGCGATTAGATTATCGGCATGCGATTACTCACAGCAAGAATTTTCTCATTAAATTGGTCCTCGTGACGGACTAATTTAAAATTAAAAATGTAGTATAAAAATAATAATAATAAAAGGTTAAAATTATAATAAGCAAGCATCACTAAAAGTAATTAAATTAAAATTAAAATAATATATAATATATATATATATATTATATATATATATATATATATATATTATAATATATATATATATATATATATATATATATATATATAATATCTATAATTTATATATATATAATATAATATATATATATATAATATATATATATAATATAGTATATATGGCAGTAGGTGTTGGCGCGCATCAGCAATACAACAGCAAGCAAAACAAAAACAAATATGACGTTAGGCACATGGTGACGTCATTCCGTGTGTGTGTATGTTTTGTGTTGTGTGTGTGTATATGTAGACACAACAACAATAAAACCACACAAAAATCAAACACAGCTAACAGCCGACAACAAAACAAAATATGTTCATACTTGGTTCACATGAATGTATGTACTTCTTACATAACATAGACACTACATAAAGTAACGCGTAAAATAGCCTGGCAACGTGTACGATTTAAACGATGCAGCAGCCGTCATTTCTCGGGCTTGTTTTACTCACTTGATATTGTTTATTCGCCATTTTAAATAACAAAGTGCTTAATTTTGTACTTGCACAGTTGTTGTTCAACCTGTGCAAGGTCGTTATAATTACTCATATTTAATAATTCCATTACAGATTGGGGATTCAAATCAGATCGGTATATATTAGTATTATGTAGGTACTCAGAATGTATTCACATGATCACAGAGCCTCCTAATTTCTACCATGTATTTGTCTCATAAAATAAATATCTTTTAGGCCTTTAAAATAGGTATTACAATTACGCATCATGTCCGTTTGTCAAGAACAATGGTAGAGCTTAATGGGTATTTCAGCATGTGAGCTGAACACAATATAAAAATAGGACACCAAATCATTTAAAATAAAATTATATTATTCTTAACTTTGAAAATTAGCATTTGATAACACAATGGTGAACATCCGTTTAAGATTGCCGGTCCTTTTCATTGTAAAATTCATGAATGGAATTGAACTAAAATGAGCAGAACATTGATAGTCCGTCTAAGAGTTGTTATGGAAATTGGTTCAGGTTTCCGTACATATTTAAATACAAATTCTCAAAACAAATTTTCTGCCTCACCACACGAAAGCATCATAAGAGACGTATTGTTTAATACACAGTTTGAAATGCTTTAAATGAACAAACCAAGTAATGCTACATGCGGAATCACTTAATTGGTTGTTCCCTTTCCCACTAATTTAAAAAAATCATGGCTCACTATCATTTGTTTGTTTCCACCTGAAAACGGCTTCCTCTTCATTTGTGCAGATATAAACCTGTTATTTTATCACACACATTTTTATAATTTAAAATAGAAGAATACGTTATTGCATTTATTCTTTCTTGAAAATCATTAAGTTCAGAGAATTTTTTCAAATAGTCTTTCTCCATCAGAGAAATACAAACTTATTGCTGATTAGCACAGCTGGCAGACTGTCACTCTTTTTACCAATTCCTTGTTCGATCTGCAGACTATGTAATCTTGCTATTATATCCTTTGCAATTTTTAGACCTGTCCTACCTAGGTTGAAAGTTAATTTAAAAATTAGAACTCTCAATAAAACCCTCCTTTACACATTTTCTTTTCCCAATTCATTTCACCAACTCTAACTGTTGCAAACCCCCTTTTTTATGGATTTTTCACTCCACAAACTTCCACACTAAGTTGTCCTTCTCACTTATCAATTCACAATTCCACTTCGGAGATTCAAACTGTGAAAATCAATAATTCCTTTCTAAATTTAGAATGCTTTAATAATGTAAGGTAAACATAAAAAAAAAAAATAATAAGTATTATTTAAATTACATACAAATAACATTACTTTAGCACAGCTACAAACTTGCAATAAGCTAAATGAAAAGATTAATGATGATTAGATTAATGTAAATGAAGGTAAATCATGTAAACTAAAATAAAGTAAAATGAAATTACATAGTTCCGTAAATAAAGAAAATTGAAGTAAAGAATTTGCTATTTCTATTAATAGTGAAACAAACAAATTATAACTTAAAATCAAACTACAAATGTAATTAAACAAAATTAAACTAAAAACAAACATGCAAAAGGATCTAATTTTTTGATCAATATCAACTAGAAATTACATATCACGAAAGATAAATTAGAAATGAAATTTAAATTTGTCTTATGGAGTTCTTTAATAAGGAACAGGTCAACAAATTAACTTTCTTCCACAAAGTCAACAACTCCACAGTCCCCACCCTCTGCTCTCACACACACAACACTATATAATATTATATAATAATATATATATATATATATATATATATATATATATATAGTATATATATATTATATATATAAAATTATATCGACCCTTTATCATTGGAAGAAATATATCCTTGAGTGATTTCTTCATTACAAGGAGTAGATCCCGGGCCTCCGTGAAGGTTATGCCAAGCGTGTTACACTCGACCCACGACAAGCTAAAGATAGCGCTTAAGCCTATGAAAGAGGTGCTCTAATTCAATAGGAATAAGGACGCGCTATGTCAGCCGACAGATACTCAGGCCACGCACTCCGCTTGCACTCGGTCATAAGGCACACAGGACCATGTAACGGAGACCACTCTAGATCGGAGTATAATTTGTAATAAGATGTAAATCTACGCACATTCACCGCAGTTCAATTGTATAGGATAAAATAATCCTTGAGAGATTCTTCACTACCAGGATTAGATCCCGGGCGCTCGTGAACGGTATGCACGTGTTACACTCGACACGACCAACGCTAAAAGATACGCGACTATGGAGAAGCCTATAAAGAGTGCTCTATTCAACTAGGAATCAATACAAATTGAAAACCTGCGGTTTAATGCAAGTATTTTACATCTAACATAATTATAACTCCGATCTAGGAGTGGTCTCACTTACATGGGTCCTGTGTTGCTTTGACCCGAGTGCAAGCGAGATGCGTGGCTGAGGTATCTGTCCTGACAATAGGCGTCCTTATTCCTATTGAATAGAACACTCTTTCATAGGCTTAAGTCGCGTATCTTTTTAGCTTTTCGTGGTCGAGTGGTAACACACGCTTGGCATACTTTCACTGAGGGCCAGGATCTAATCCTGGTAAGTTGAAGAATCCACCTCCATCATCTCTCTCTTATCTATAATATCTATATATATATATATATATATATATATATATAATATTATATATATATTTTATAATATATATATATATATACTTATTATATATATATATAATATAGTGTGTGTGTGTGAGGAGAAGGGTGTGGGACTGTGGATGTGGTTTGACTTTGGTGGAAGAAAGTCTTAATTTGTTGACTGTCGCTTATTAAAGAACTCGAAAGACAAATTTTTAAGTTTCATTTCTAATTTATTCTTATTAATTTCTTATTTACTTCTTCTTATTCATCATTAATTAATCTTTGAACATTTTTATTTCTTTTTTTTCTTTCATTCATTACATTTTTTATTTACATTTTTTCAAGTATAATTTTGTTATTTGAATCTAAATAGTAATAGCAAATCTTTTACTTCAATAATTTTTATTTACAAAAATATTTATATTTACACCTTAATTTATTTTTAGTTTTCTGTGTTCTCACTAATTTATGTTTAAAAACTGTTTACATATTAATTATAGCCTTGATTGCAAGTTTGTATGGCTGTGCTAAAAGTAACATTATTTTTCTATCGAATTTGAAATTACGTTTATTGATTTTTTTATGTTAAACCTTTTATAAGGAATAATGACATGGAATTGTTTGGAGTTCACAGTTTGAATTCCGAAGTGGAATTCTGTGGAATTGAAAGGAAGCATGACAACTAGTGGTGGAAGTTTGTGGAGTGGATAATATTCATAAAAAGGGGTTGCAACAGTTCGAGTTGTGAACCATGATTTGAAAAAGAAGAAGTGTAAACTCAGTTTCATTGAGGGTTTAATTTTTAATAACTCACCTAGGTAGGAGGTTCTAAAAATTGCAAAGGATATAATAGCAAGATTTACAATAGTCTGCAGAATCGAACATAGGAATTGTAAAAAGAGTGACAGTCTGCCACTGCTACCAGCATAGGTTTGAATTTCTCTTTCTGTACTGGCAGAAGACTATTTGAAAATCTCTGAACTTAATGATTTTCAACGAAGAATAAATGCAAGAACGTAATGTTAAATCTTAATTTTTAGCTAATATAAAATGTGTGGATAAAATAAGCAGGTTTATATCTGGCACAAATGAAGAGGAAGCCGTTTGTTCAGGTGGAAACAAACAGAAATGATATTGAGCATGATTTTTTTAAAATTATGGAAGAAACCTTACCGCCGGACGAATCAAAGTCGAAATTTTTTTTCCATTCTCCCTCTTCCTTTGAAATGCCCAAAGATTTTCTATTTCCGATGTCATAAATTTTGTTTTTCGAAATATGTTGGGGTCTTGGGTAATCATTTATAATTTCATCTTCCAATCTCATTTTGCTCGTCGAAATAAATAAATGACTTCATTTTCGAACAATGAAAAGGACGGCATCTAACGGATGTTTCACCATTGTGTTATCAATGCTAATTTTCAAAGTTAAGATAATATTAATTTTATTTTTAAATGATTTGTGTCCTATTTTTTATTGTGTCACGCCATATCTAACACCTGTCTAACATGCATTTGTGTATAACAATAAGGTGAGATAGGGAAGAGTCTGTGAATCATGGTGCAATACAGTTCTGCTAGTCTATATCACTAATACTATAGCCATGATTTTGAAGTTCCCAATCTGAAGGCATACTTTATAGTCGCTGCCACAGTTGAGCATACTCACTGTGCAAGTACAATTAAGCACTTTTTATGAAAAATGCGAATAGAACAATAGCACGTGATAAACACCGGAGAAAGACGACGCTTCGCAAGCGTTTTAAAAAATGTACACGCTGTGGCAGCTATTTAACGTACATGAGTGTCTATGGTTATGTAAGGGAGTACATACATTCATGTGAACCAACGTATGAACATATTTTGTTTTTGTTGTCGCTGTTATTGCTGTGGTTCTGATTTTTGTTGTTGTTATTGTTGTTGTGCGTACATATACACACACACACACACACATACACACACACGGAATGACGTCACCATGTTGCTAACGTCATATTTTAGTTTTTTTGTTGTTGCTTGCTGTGTATGCTGATGGCGCCAACACCTAACTGCAATATATACTCATATATATATATATATGATATATAAATATATTATAAATATATATATATATAGTTATATATAGTATATATAAATATATATATATATATATATATATATATTATATATATATAATATTATATTATATATAATATATATCTTATATATATATATTAATTTAATTTTAATTTAATTTAACTTTAGTTTAAGTTTAATATATTTTAATATATTTATTTTTTACTTTATTTCATTTATTTATATACTTTTTTTAATTCTTAAATTATTTTTTAGTCTTAACTAATAAATGAACAAAATGGTTCGCAAATCGGAATAGAACCATAGTCTATCACTCTATCGTAACGATTTTCACGGTCGCCTTTAAGAACAATGAGCTAAGTTGATCCACTGTTTATTAGAGAGCAACACATCAAACACTTTTTATTTAGTGGTCCTTTCCTCATTCCTTCTTTACAGTTTTTTTACGGCGACCTACAACTTGACCCGTCATCTTACGCCGTATTTTTTCGTTTCACTCATCTAACAACTCATCTAGAGGCATCGGCTAATCAAAACGATTTTACGCCGTACGAGGGTCGACCACCAACCCATAATATTCTGGATAGTGTCTATACCAGTCCTCGCTGCTTTTTCTCAGCGATGTATTCTACTCCCTGATTTTATAACAAAGGGAATAGCACGTCTGAACAAACGAAGCAAAAATCCACCTAAACCATAACCCCTCTGCATTCTTGAACTCAATAAACTTATTCCCCCTTATTATTATTATTATACTTATTATTCATTATTATTATTATTTATTTAATTATTATTATTATTATTATTATTATTAATTATTATTATTATTTATTATTATATTATTTTATTATTATTATTATTATTATTTTTATTATTATCATTTAACAGAGCTCCTTCTTACGTGTACTTTCACACACCTTGCTTCGTCCAACTGTGAATGGGTTATGGGTACGCTTCAGTGTCTTATATAAAGTACGAGTTGAGCTCAGCTGGGTCTTACCAAGCTGTAAATAGTGAACGTTAGGAAAATGCTTAATAACTCTGCTGTCTTTAGGAAAATTGAACTACTCTTAACAAGGAGGCTTAGTATTCCCACATACTGATGTCTATAATATCGTACTAACATAGCCATACAGGGTCCTTGTTAACAGCTCAGGTAGGATAACAATACGAAATGTAAAGGAATTAGGAAAAGTTGTTTTTGAAGTGCTATAGTGGTCGTCAACATAAGTAGTAGGTAATGAAATTAGAAGACGTATAAAAATTGTTAGATTGTGGTTTTATGGTTTCACCCTCTCTTCTGAAGGGTTTCTGTAAGACGAACACGCACTTACTGCATCATGCATAGGGTCTGCAAACTGAAATGTGTTTAAATCTTGTAAATTTACGTACGCCAAGATTCTTAAGACACAAGTTCCATTTACCTCCTCTTTGGTTTATTAGTAGCGAAATATCAGGTCTTGAATATTCGACTACTATGAATTTATTATTAACAAGTATCTAAGTACAGTCCAAGAAGAGGACTTGTATAACCCGCCGGCTTTAAATAGTAACCCTGTTCAATTTAATATTCAAATAATAATTTCTGTATAGGTACATTACTGACAATGTTACGCAGATTTCCAAAGTGTCTTTTCTACACAAAATCGACAAAAACTTTCTCTATAAATCATGAATGCAACCCTGGGACTGGTCACAGTCTCTATATCGCATAGAGAATTATTTCACTTAATTCCTCTTCAAACAGTTTCGTCGCGTAGAGTTTATAGGAGGGTTTGCAATATTCTGTATTAAAGTCCGAGAAATTTTAATTTCAGATGTAGAAGTCCATAGAAGCCTATGACGGTCTAACGTTTAAATGTAGAAATGTTCGTCTTGAAGTCATGGGTTTATTGATTTCTCAATTGTCACAGACGACTTATTTACCGAAATTCAAACACAATGTGAGTATTTTTATAACTAAATGTGGAAGCTTCTTTTCGTATTGTATTTACATACTGGCTTTGTTCCTATCTGAGAATGGATAAGGGTTCCCTTCGACATCTCTTATATATACACTTATGATTCTAAATTGGTCATTATTCAAAGGTTAATAGTGCACACAGAAACTTTATACTTTTTTTATCTTTTAGGAAAATGTTCACCCCTTAGTAACTGGGCTTTCTAGCTGTTCCAACTACACTCTTGGTTCTACAATATCGCTTGTAAACATACCGGCTACGCAGGGTCATGTAACTCTTTTAGAAGGGTCACATACAATGTAATGAATTATCGGTGTCAATTTTTTGCGATATACTCTTCCATATCGTAGGAATATAACGTATTAATTATTTTAAGGAGTTTTGATATCGTTAATTCTCAATATTGTGTCATCACGTAAGTAATTACATTTAAGAAACCAATCTGAAGGTAATGGAAAAATAAATAACTTCTATCTTTCAAGTTGACTTTAAGCTTGTGACTTTAAGTGATTAACAGTCGTCTTCGTTTAACAGCTTTATTAACCAGAATACCAAATCTTTACATTACGGCTTGATCCAAATGTTTGTTTAATCTATGGGCTATTGTTTCAAAATTTATAAAAGCCGTATTTTATTAAATATCTTTCATAGAAATTATTCCTTTGTCCTGCATGTTTGACATCATCTATCTGTTTTAATTTTTGAATACGATTTTTACATTCTCAACACTTCTAAATATTACAACCACCCCCCCCCCCACACCACACCACGCTGTATGTGAACTCAGGCATATTCTCGATAAGCGCATCCAATATCATTTCGCATAACCTACTTCATACGTTTCTTCTTTCGAGCGCTTATAGGCGCATTACAATACTTGTAGTAAAGTCTGCTATTTTATTTTCATGATCGGTAAGGATCCATAGAAGCGATGACGGCAACGTTAAGTAGAATGGTCTTCACTCTCCATTGCTGTCACGATGTAAACTGAGATCAATGTGTCTTTTAATTTCACAGCATTATAATATTAACTATTAACTTTACAAGTAAACTTACCCTTTGACAAGATACCGTTTTATTTTTACTTTTCCTTTAGATCTTTTCTTTTCTATTTTTATTCATTAATATCTAGCTCAAACCGTAATTTTCTGCATTTCTTGTTTATAGAACCTCCTTTTATTTTTTCACCATCTAGATCTTCAATGTAGTATAATTTTAAACCATCTTCGGAATTCTCTTGCGATAGTATCAACCTTAAAAATTTCTCTTGACCATCCTGCTTCATACCTTTTCCTGAAATTTTCATCAACCCTAGCAACACTCTCCATCATATCGAACTTTACATACCTGTGTTATCCTTTTATTTTGCCGTACGGGCGACTAGGCGTACGAAGGCTTCTTTCTTTACCATCTTAATAGGGGTCTCCTTAACTATTCGATGATAAAGACTATCTATAGAGTAAAGCAAAGTCTTGGTATATCTATATATTTAAAATGTAATTCCATTTTCGTGAAATACCTATGCATCCTTTCTTTTATGTTTTTGTACTCTTTCCACTATTAGCTTTATTAACTGAGAACGTATTGTAGTACCCTATATCATACATCTGTACTATTTCTTGACCTCTTTACCTAAAAAATTCTGACCTTTATCTGTCCACATCAATTAGGATAATCTGTTATCCTCATTTAATTATATTTCTTTACAGCTTCAGTTCAACAGTTTTCCGATCTACTTATCTTTACGCTTTAACCATAAGTACCGGGAATATACAATCTATCAGAAAAAAAATGTATTGGATCAACCCTTCATATGTAAGATATATCTTTATCCATTTTTAGTCAGTCAAGTTGCCAGACCCATTATCTAAGCAACGAGCGCTTACGGTTTTTTCGTGTTGGGCATTTTTTCGTATCAGGTTTATGTAGAAGTAAAAGGCATCCTCTCCTTTCTAAATATTTTTTCAATTCTTTTTTATAATAATGAGGGAAACTTTGACGCGAAATCTTGAACAGCCTCATAACTGTAGGCATTGTTTCATATCAAAGTATATTTATGCAACACCTCCTTATACTCCATGGCTCACAATGACATTCAAATTAAAAAAAACTATTAATTACTCAAAGGTGATACAAAAACCAAATGTCTATATGAATATTTTATTTTAAGTTACAAAATAATACCCAAGCGTAATCAGACATGTTAAATGTTAAGTGAAATAATATTACAAACCTTACGCCGCATATGAATTCATTTCTAAATAACAAAACAAACAACGCTAAAAAACATAGCAAATGTATGCAGAGAGATAACATAGTTTATAATAATTATTTTAAAATTTACAACAATACAGCTATAAAGGCAATTAAATAATAGGAAATAATCCATTTTGGTCGCAAATGATGTTTTTTTTCTTATTCTACCTGTACTTGAGCGTAATGTGTTTCTACTTATCATCTTTGAAATTATCCGACGTCAAAGAAGTAAGCAAAGAGGGACTCGCATCTGATCTAGGAGACATTGGAATACTATCCAAAGTCAGCCAATCTTTGTTTATTATGGATTAAGTTCTTCATAAAATTAATAGTCTGAAGTTCATGCTTGATCCTGTTCCACCAGTTACAGGATCCTTCCTCCAATCACGCGAGAGATTGGATATCAGATCAACAATATTCGAACCGTCGATTGTTTCTCCATCAATAATGATTTGACCGATATCGTTTCATGAAATCTGGTCTTTTAAAATATTATATAAAGCTATACCTGTTTTTTTACCTCTCTTGGTAAGCTTTGGGCCTCAGTAACATGTTTATCCAATTATCCTCATTTGTTTTTTTTTTTTTTTTTTTTTTTTTTTTTTTTTTTTTTTTTTTTTTTTTTTTTTTTTTTTTTTTTTTTTTTTTTTTTTTTTTTTTTTTTTTTTTTTTTTTTTTTTTTTTTTTTTTTCACTTCAATCTTAGTAACTGGTGCTGGAGCTGAATCTTAGGTGAATTACCTAATAAAAGCTTTAGATCTACTAATTTTTGTATCAGCGTTTTGATATAGGATTCTTTTTTCCATGAATGTTAACATATCAGAGTTAATATTCGACACAATTCCCTCTTGTAATTATTTATCTGCTCAACTTTGCGGATCATATAAACTCAAAGGCTGTAGTTGAAGCAACTGCTGATATGGGTAATACACAGATTGCTGCATCTGATGGTATGATATTTTGTTGTTTGTTTTGTTGTTGTTGTTTGTTGTTGTTGTTGTTGTTGTTGTTGTTCGTTGTTGTAATTATCAGATGTTGTTTATGTTGTTGGTTGTTGCCGTTGCGTTGCTTGTTGTTTGTTGTTGTTGTTGTTGTTGTTGTTTGTTGGTTTTGTTGTCGTTGTTGTTGTTGTTGTTGTTGTTGTTTGTTTGTTTGTTGTTTATTTGTTTGTTGTTTGTTGTTGTTGTTGCATGTTGTAGAGGTATGGATCCTGTAGTTATATTTCATCTCCCGTAGTCGTTGCTAGGGTAAAACCTACTACCTTCTTCATATTGGGCAAGCCACTTGGTGTATCAAAGCGGCTAATGACGGAAAAGAAAGTAAAAGGTAGGACACACCTCCACTCTTGCAAATAGCTTCTTTTTATTGTTTAACGTTTTTTTACGTTTCCCAAGCGCAAGTTTTTTAATGAGGTTTCTATGACGGAATAGCTTTACCTTCTGAAGGTCTGTTTAAAGGAACATTTTCCTTTTATAAGATTTAGACATACTTCAGCTATACATTGAACAATTTTTAATCTTCACAGATCAGCTTACGTTTTTCAAAAGAATTTCGCGTTTTTTAAATTTTCTCATAGGGTAAATAATCTGCTACTAAAGTACTGCATTAATTTCAGGTATGTCATACGTCTCAGCCTCGCTGTGGTAAGAATTTGTACGCCGCAACACTCTGTGCGGCGTGTTCTTGGGGTGAAGCTCGCAAGAGTAAATAACCGTGAGGTATAGATGTAACCTTCTTTATATACTTTTAAAAATTCTTTATGTTGAGTAGGGAACATTTGTGTGGCCACAACAGTGACTTGGCTCATGTCTCGTCTTTGCCCGAACAAGATTAAATACTGTATGTATTTAAAGACACATCACGCATATACTTATTCTGATGAAAGATATTCTGAGTTATAAAAAATACAGTGACGTTTAAATGAGAGAGTAACTGTAAGTTTCAGTATATCCATCATCAATGTGTGAATCCATCGTCAAAGGATTCTAAATTATTGGCTGAATATCATAGGAAGACTTAATATATTGAGCAACTTAGACAGAGTTTGTAATCATTGTTTAATATTGACTGAATTTAGCTTCTTCTTACAAAAACAGGCTTCTGTTCGAAAATCTCGACCTTTTTTTAAAATATTAATTAACAGACAGGTTTTCAATCCTGTAGGACCAGACACAAGACACGTAGCAGGAGCGCGGAACATCAAATTTTACCACGTACCATTCCTATGTTAACACCTGAACACTAATGGATAAGAAAAGGTCTACACTTATGTTATAAATTCTTTAAAATAAAAAACTTTTCTTTTCCCGCTTTTAGCCAAAGAACTTATTTATACTAAAGAAAAATATGACTTGAATCAATAGATCAATAGATCAATAGATCATAGATGGGTGGGAGGGAGGTATGGAGGGCAGTTTGATTTACTGATTTACTGATTTACAGCTTTAGGTTGTGTAAAACATAAAAAATTTTAGCATAAAAATATATTTTCAAACAAATAAACATAAAAAGTTTTATACAAAATATGACTTGAATCAATAGATCAATAGATCAATAGATCAGTAGATCACGGATGAGTAGGAGGGTGGGAATGGTAGGTTGGGTGGTTTGATTTACTGATTTACTGATTTAAGGTATGTAAAACAACAATTTTAGTAAAAATATGCCTTGAACCAAAACTTATACTAAAGAAAAATATGACTTGAATCAATAGATTAATAGATCAATAGATCATAGATGGGTGGAAGGGTGGTAGGGAGGGCAGTTTGATTTATTGATTTACTGATTTACAGCTTTAGGGTATGTAAAACATAAAAATTTTAGTAAAAAATATATTTTTAAACAAATAAAATAAAAAGTTTTATACATAATATGACTTGAATCAATAGATCAATAGATCAATAGATCAATAGATCAATAGACCACGGATGGGTAGGAGGGTGGGGATGGTAGGTTGGGTGGTTTGATTTACTGATTTACTGATTTAGGGTATGTAAAACATAACAATTTTAGTAAAAATATGACTAAACCAATAGATAAATAGATCAATAGATCACAGGCGGGTTGGGAGGGTAGATTATGTGGTTTGATTTACTGATTTACAGCTTTAGGGTATGTAAAACATAAAATTTTTAGTAAAAAATATATTTTTTAACAAATAAAATAAAAGGTTTTATACAAAATATGACTTGAATCAATGATCAATAGATCAATAGATCATAGATCACGGGTGGGGTGGGATGGTAGGTTGGGTGGTTTGATTTACTGATTTACTGCTTTAGGGTATGTAAAAAAAAAAAATTTACGTTATAAACAAAAAAGTTCACTCACAAAACTAAAAAACAGAACACGTTTGCGTTCTTGCGACGGTTTCGACGCCGGATCGCGCCTGCGGGCGCGGCGCGCCGGTTTCCGCACGGGGCGAGCAGGCAGGCAGGC